>OOFC01003712.1:45011-60232 GCA_900323345.1 Pseudochromis fuscus | reverse complement strand
CCGACTAACGTCTGCTTCCTGTTAATGTGGTATTTTAATCTGAAAGGGCTTCGATGAAAAGAAAACTCCTTCCTGCAGAGTGGGCATGAGTGTTTTTTGGAGTGTTTTTGTTTTCAAATTTCCCATCGAGAGGCTAACATGCTAACATGCTATATAGCATTTAAAAAAAAAACATAAAACGACAAAACCGTCCTGTTTCCTGTCTTCCCTCTTTATTGTTCGGTTCTGCTGCCGGTCACTTCCTGCCGATTTGAGTGACGGTAACTCTACCTGGACAAACTGCCTGAAACACATTGCAGCATAGACTGTATATAAAGTAAGTAACCACACACTTCCTGGGAATGTAGTGGAGTCCAAAGTACAATATTTGTCTTTGAAATGTAGCGGAGTGAAAGTAAAAGTTTACAAAAAAAACAAATACTCAAGTAAAGTACAAATACTGAAAAAATGTACTTAAGTACAGTATTCAAGTAAATGTACTCCGTTACTGTCCACCACTGAAAAAAAACAACATATCCACCTTCAGATGCCAAACTCCTGGTTTCAAAATGCCACAAACCAACAGGTGACATTGTGCAGAAAATGGTTTTCAGGACATTTACTCCTGGAAATTATTTTTCTCGATTGTCAGCGTGTGAACCCTGAAAGTTTTTTCTAAAATCTACAAAAACTGGACAAATAATCCCCAAACCACCCGGATAAATAGACACCACCAGAGTCTATTGAAAAACTGTTCATTTCTGTAATGTTTTTGTGCTAATTTGGGTGAACTGACCCTTTAAGAGGCACAGACCAGTGTGTTGGAGCCAACAAAAGTTCACACTTGTGAGAAATTCCACGGAGCAATTATCCCTCAAATCTGCTGTCTGTGCTGCTGACACATTTATTAGCTGAATTTACGGTTTTCTAAACACTCACATTCTCGTCCATACATAATGATAGGTTTGTACAATAAGTCAGGCTGCGATAAATGTGTTTTCACTGTGAGATTACAGCCAATACAATATATATTTGGTCATTTATTTTAGCATTAAGAGTTCCTGTCCTGCCTGCAATAAGCTGCCCAAAACTGTGACACTTTAAAGTTGAGAAAACAAACTGAGGAATCCTGCTAATGATGAATTTAATAGGACAGAAAATAGAAAGGACCCGGCAGCTGTGGTGGAGTCAGGACTCAACAACTGCACCAGGACTGTGTGTGTGTGCAGTGTTGTGGGGAAAATCTGTTTAAGCTCCTGGAGGATGACTGTATTTTTTCCTGTAAAAGCTCGAAGCTTCTTCCTATTTGATGTGAGATGTGTTTGGGCAGCGTGAGAGTGTGAGACGCTCTCGTGCCAAAAGCGTGAGCTGGCAACTGGCGTCATGACTTGATTTACTTTGCACCTGCGCATGAAAACCCCCGATCGTGGTGATTCTGTTGGGATGAATTGGTGCATTGATACTCTCATTTTTCCAAACAAAACTACTATTTTATTGGTGTCGATAAATTCTGGTAAGTACCAGAGTATCCAAATCCTGGTATTACTGAGCCACACTCCTGCACAGGGTGTCCAGATATCGTGAATGAAATGAAACTATTAAGTCATCAGCTTCGTCCTTTAACAAATAGTAAAGATTGACTCTTTATTTTCATAATGAACCAGATGTATTTCAGTCTAATGTTTCACACGGTGGTAATAATATGTGCATGTGAGTTAGTTTGAGGAGCTCAGGAGAATGTGGACTCAGTCATACTCGCCACAGATTGCAGATAAATGAGCTGGACGTGAGTCACATCACCCCTCACCCTGCCCGCAACCTGCTTCTGTCAGTCTAACTGTGTGTGTGTGTGTGTGTGTGTGTGTGTGTGTGTGTGTGTGTTTTTTCATCTGATCCATCTTCATGACACTGGCAGGATTAAAGTCCTCCATCAGTCTCCCCGGTCTGACAGCGTGACCTCCCACGACCCCGGCGTTCACCTGGGCCTGGGTGGACTGTGGGAAGCTTTTATCTCTGCTACTGTCCTGAAGACGAGCGGGGGATGAAGATGAGGAGGAGGAGGAGGGGGCAGGAGTGATGATGGTGGGAAAAAAGGAGGACAGAAAAGCAAAAAGGTTTATTTAAACAAATACAATAAAATGAAGGTACTCCGCTCCACCATGACGTAACCACCACTGGGATATCATCTTCTGCCTGCTGACAAACACAGAGGAGCCGATACACCAGGCCACTAGGTTCATGTAAACCACAGCTGGTAATCAGCTTCAGTGGAATCACAGCATGAAGGAATACTTTACTCTTTTACTTGAGTAAAAGTATTAGCAGCTCAACAGCTTAGTCAAAATCCTGCATTGATCCCAAGCTGGGAAATCCCTCTGGTATAACAGCAGGTTAAATTATTACTCAAGGGGAAAGGAATAAAAACAAAGATCTATAACCACAGAATAACTATGAGGATCTATAATAATACACTAAGAATATCCAAGTCAGACACTAAATACTAAGAAAACACAAAAATAAATGTAACCAATAAAACTAGAAAGCACCCAGAGAGCACAGCTGTACTGATGCTATAGACTGAACACTGCTGCCCTCTGGTGGTGAAATTACAGCACTACCTGTTCAACATTCAGACATTATAGGAGACGGGGATTTTCTGGGATTTCTGGATTTTTCTAGGACACGGCCCCATCCTCCGATCTTGCCCAAATTGTAGCTATTTGCTCTTCAGATAATACGCTACCTCTCAAATAAAAATTCATCGAGATCTGTTCAGTAGTTTTTTCCCCAACGTTGTTTACAGACAAACAAATGTAGGCAGAGAGAAAAAAAACATTGTTGTAAATATGAGTTAGGAAGGAGGACATTTTTCTAACCCTTTGACACCGAGCGTGTCGCCGGCGATACAGAGTGACTAGCATAAACCAACTTACCTCGGCCATTTGTGCTAGCGACGTGATTCCAGCTGATTCTGAAAGCCGACAAGTGGAGCGTTTCGTGTATATTATATACATTACGGTAGTAATGCAGGGGAATGGAGTCATGCTGTGATGTGCAGTGTTCCGTACATATTACCTACATTACGGTAATGTACAGAAGCTCCGCCTGTCAGCTTTCAGAATCAGCTGGAATCACATCGCTAACTCAAACGGCCGAGGAACTACAGTGATCTGATTGACACGTCACTTCCTGTCAGCAGCTAAATGATGAACAGATGTTTTAAAGTCCTCCCGAAAAAACTAAAATAAGACTAAAATGATTAGTGATCACGTAACAGCAATAATAACACACAAAACCAATAAAAGTACTAATAAAAAACCCCAAAGTCTCTTAATGAAAGACGTGCAAAATAATAAGATGGGAGATTAGTATTGGAATAAAAATATAAACTAAATAAGACCAGATCATGGCATAAAACATGTAATACAGCAGCACATAAATAAAGATTATCAGAGATATTGATCCATTTTGACCTTTGAAATGATTGTTTTGCAGCAGGGTAAACACTATCACTATGTTTAAACCACAGTCTGTATTATTATAAATGCAAAGTGATCAGGTGTTGCCACAAAATATGAACCATACACCTTCTTCTGTGCATAACCTACCTCATGACGTCTGTAATCTAAGAAAGCTGACGAATGGCTGGAAGCGGTTTTTCATGCCCGACTAGTTTCAAAAACAATTTATAATTCACAATAGACTGAATAAACAGCTTGGGGCTCGGAGAGACGAGGGCTGAAATGGATGATGTGTTTTTTAGTTTGTAGTTTGCCAACAGCATTACCTAAAGTCATTAGCCGTGCTCGCGACGTGACGGACGGCTGTGCTGACAAACGGACAGATTTTTTCGAGGCTCGCGTTGCCAGAACAGAAGGATGATGTCAGAGCTGCTGGCTGTGAAAAACCTCCCCACATATTAGCAGGATGGTGTTTGGGTTCGTGTGAAAAACTGTTTGTTTTTTCTTTCACAATGAAACTTTCATTAACTGATTTATTTGGCCTCTGTGGGCCAGTGAAAACAAGTTGTGAACACAGACGTATTATCACCTTACAAAATTGATACAGTAAAAATAATAATACTCATATTACTACGTATATGACGTCTTGTCTTTGTCCATAAGGAGACAAAAATCCTAGTTTCTTTTTTAGCTCTGGTTTGGTCTCCACCAGCTCCTGCGTTACGTTCATCTTCAGCTCTTTCTGGGAAACGAAGCCAAAGACTGGAAATAAAAGCTAACGTGACGTCACCTGTTGGTTTGTAGGTATTTAAGCATCACCTTGTTGGTATTTTGGAGCCAGAAGTGACCATATTTGGATATCAAGGGAGGAGTGAGGAGGCAGGTCTGACCCTTGAACCTGACGCAAGTCAATCAAACTAACCACGCCCCCTAAATCTTCCTCTTTAATCAGCCTAATATCTCTTTAATAATGAAATGATTTTCAGATGGACCACCTGTCAATCAGACTAACCCCGCCCCTCACGCCTCCCACCAGGTTACTGAGGAGAAGAGTCGACTTTAACTAATGACATCAGAATGACTTGTGGAAAAATGTATTGACTGAGTAATCCATAGCTAAAAATGATTCCATTTTTTAAATGGAAGTCAATGGGAACCAGAGTTTTTTTGGAGCCAGCCTCTAGTGGCCGTTGGTAGTATTGCCCCTTTTTGAACATTGGCCTCATTTTTGAGACCCAGTGGCTTTGTCCAATTTCATATCCAGGTTTATGACCTGGTAGGTTGGCAATGAGACCAGAACACACTGATGTGTAAAAACGACAAATTTACTTTGTACTTGAAACTTTTTACTTTATTTGCTTTTGCGTTTCTGCTGTAAAAGAGGTAACCAGTGAAAAGTAGCAACGACTGAGGGCTGGGGAGGGGTGGAGTTAATTATATTTTAAAAAAAAATCCCCAAAATCTTAACTGCAGGCCGGTGAATGTAAACATATGGACTAGTAGATTTAAATCTGTGTGAACAGATATTTTAGCTAGTTCCACCCAAGTGTTACTTTGCAAAACACCAGCTACAACTAGAAGTAACTGAGTACTTAATAAGTACTTATTTAATCAGCTGATTGATGAGAAATTGAATCATTGTTAAAAGTTTCTGCTTCAAACGTCCATTATAAAAATGTTCTGTTCTTTTACTTTTTTGCTTCTTTGTAAACTGACCTTTGGATTTCAAACTGTCACTGTTACAAAAAAGACATTTACAGATTTCACTTTGGACTATTTGAATTATTTGATTCTTCGAGAAAATGATCATTAGCTGCAGGTCTACTAATAACAACACATGAGGAGTCAGTCAGTGGGTCTCAGACGTCCAGAGGATCCAATGCATCAGAAATTTAACAAGCAAATAATGAGCTCTCCACAACAGTCCAGCTCTCAGCATTTATACTAATGGTTGTGCTGCAGAGACTTGGCTCGTGTATTAATATAAAATCTCTGGATGTCTGTGTGACTGACTGACTGACTGACTGACTGACTGGCCGATCCATCATAAAAACTATTTTTATACCAGTTCCTGGAATAATCTGCAAACTATCTGCTGATTGCTGCTGAAAACGTATTGTCTGCAGGAATTACAGCATTTATACACCAGTGTGTGTGTGTGTGTGTGTGTGTGTGTGGGGGAGGGAGTGAGGAAGGAAGGGGGGACACCCACAGGTGCTAATAATCACATATGATCACATATGATTGGAATCAGGTGTTGGCAGCAGCGTCCTGCTATTGTGGAGAATATCTCTGCTCTCTGAGGCCACATCCACTCTCATCAGCTCACATTGGGAGCTTGTTTACAATTTTTCCACCAGTCACATTTTCAGCAGCTTAAAACCAGTTTACACCACAAAATATCTGTGGAAAAAAATATGAGTTAATATGAAGAAGATGGCAGCGTCGACCTGTAAGTGTGATTAAAGGACATAACCCAGGATATAACCCAGAGGAGAGTGATTTTTACACTACCTGCTTAGTCTTATAGAGGTGAAATAATACATATATTACAGTATTTATTTAAACTACTTTGTTTGTCTGTCTCAGTAAGATCAAAAAATCCCAAACTCCCCAAAATCTTTATCTCTTATTCTTAATAAATGTTATAAAACTCATATCGTTGTCAAGCCTCAATGGATTTTGTTGATAATCTCCACACACACACATGCAGGATGATAATGTCTACAATCACAGACAGTGTGGTGGAGATCAGACATATTACACCGTGACAGAGGTTTGTGCTCTCCGAGTTTTATCTTTGAAAGATAAAAAGATAAATTCAACCTTGTTAGAGCCTGATATGTAACAACGACCTGAATTGTTAAAAAAACAATGTAATTAAAACCTAAAAAGTAAAAACTGATCGATCATGTAAGTGCTGAGGCTGAAAAAAAAGTATTAAAACTGAATGTAATGTACATTTTGGGCAAAGTTTTTACTTTTTGGCTTCAGCATCTTGTTACATTATCGACCAGTTGTTACATTTGGGGTTTTGTTACATTTTTCTTTAATAACAGTTCAGGTCATCGTTACATTGTTACAACAATTCCTCGCTTTATTTTCAGTCTTAGTCTTTGGAAAAAAGAGGGAAAGATTATTTTATTTTATGTTTCAAATGTTTTATTGAGCTAAAGACGAGTTTTATAACAGTTTGCATGAAGACTTTTGTAAATAATAAGATGTAAAGTGGACAATGTGGAAGATGCTGTATTCTGTGATTAAAGCTGTGTCAAAAGTAAAGAGTTGCAAGAGTATTTTATTACCGAAATGTATATATATCGTAAATAAATATAAAATAAACAAAAATACAAAAGAGCATATAAGATACATCAAGCACTAAATGATTCTTGATCTTTATTTACGTCTTGAACTTCTTGAACAAGCCTGTTTTTATTTTCGTGAAAGGAAACTCATCTGAAAAGTCCTGTTTTTAATAAATACATTTTGCAAAACTTTGGATTGATCAAAAGCAACAAAGTCTCCAGAGCTGGTGCAGAGTGTTACTAAAATACATCTTGTGAGAGTTTTGAAATATTTGGGGAGAACTTCAATTAACTCAGACAAAATCCAGCGGTTTAAAAAATAAATTGTTCCACTTGTACCACACTGAATAATGTGGATTTTTTAAAATTCTCACTGAACTGACCCTGAACGTGTTGACTTGTATTTTTATTACAGGCCTCCAGCTTCCATGTCGGGTTTCACGTTACAACAAAAGAAAACAGCTAATCTCCACCGCACTGACACGCCACCACAAAAACTAATTTCCCCGCCGCCACAGAATTACCACATTCTGGATTATATACGAGCAGGACCGGGCTCGGGTCAGAAACCGGTGGAAGCCAGGCGGCTGATTTCATTGGCAGCTCCGGGAGATTTTTGTTTCCACATCCCCACACTCTCACTCAGCTGTGGGGATGAGTTCATTCATGGAAAATCAATTGAAGAGTGCTCTCTAGTGGCTCCAGTTGGAACAGCCGCTCCTCTCCGAGTCAGGCCATGTCCTCCTGAACGCACCGTCGGTGATATTTTCTTTGATTTCAGACAGTGATTGGATTAGTACGCTGTCACAATTTCCACTTATTCCATACAGAAGCCTCCTTTTGTTTTTTTTCTTATTCCTGAAGTCCATAAAGTGCGAGTCATCAATCTTTTTCGGAGAGGAAGGTGTCGTGCAGAACAGCTTAGCAGCAGGATGCCGCGCCGCTGCCATGAAAAACAATGAGATACATTCACTTGCTTCCAATATTGTGTAACCGATGTGCTTTTGAGACAAATAAATCAATCTGGCTCCAGAAAAATAACTTTCCATCCATCATGTTTGATAGAGCGTACCGAATTTCTGGTTATTTAAGGAGGTAAAACTCTGCTGCTGTTGTGGCAGAGCTGTACGGTCGGACTCTGACCTTTGGATTCGACCGCACACACACACACACACACACACACATAGGCCTGCATGCAGCTGCAATACCGGAAACCAGAATCATCCACACCGAGCTGCTTGTGATCACCTCGGCAATTTAACAGCAAGAAACAGGAGATAAATCAAACTAAATGTGTGTGGGGTCCAAGAAATATACCCCTGTTTTTGTAGGTGTCAGGAGGATATGTTTGTGTGTGTGTGTGTGTGTGTGTGTGTGTGTGTTTAGGTATGTGGACAGTAGCTGCGTTGCGTGTTCATGGATTACCTTCCTTCCTTCCCGTCTGCCTCATTTTGCGTCCAGGCAGCGCAGGGCTGGACTTCCTGCTTTGGGAGCTGGGGCGCCTTTGAAGCGGCCTACTGAGCGCGCTCCCTGGAGGGTTGTCAGGATCGGCCTTGGCGAACAAACACCTCAAAAAAAAAAAAAAAAAAAAGAGGAGCAAACACATGCAGAGACAAACATTTCCTCAACAAACTCCTCAGGGGTTTAAACTCCCAAGGCGCCAACTCCCTGATGCGGTGAAGCAGCAGAGGAACCACCTCCACCCACATGTGCAGGTGATGTATAAAAAATAAAAAGATAAAAATCCACAGATGTTCACATAAAAAGGAAGGAACATCACGGTAATGGGCGTGCAGACATCCTCACACACATCATTTCCCTGCAGTGATGTTGAGGGGGGGGGGTCCTGCTTTCTGTGTGAACCTCTGGACTGGGATTTATTTACATGTGTGTACAGTACTGAGTGTGACTGTGTATATGTGCGTACAAATGAAAGGCCCTGCATGTAAAATACTCTGTTATATAGTAAAAAATAAAATACGAAGAGCAGGAAAAGTAACAAGGCATCTGTGCAGAATGGAGGAAGTTACCGTGATGTCTATAATATTAATGTAACATAAATTATGTGACTGTGCATTTTGAAGCAAGTCAACCTTCTATTGCTTCTATTGCGTAGCAAACTACTATTAAAATAAGATTATGTAATTTCTGACAACATCCTGCTCTTCACAAATGAAAATGTATGCAGAAACCTTCCCTAAACTCTGGAGATTCTTCCAACACAACCGCACTTGAACGTTTCCGTGTTGCGACCATATTTGGTTACAAAAGGAGGAGTCAGGAGGTGGGTGTGACCTTTGATCCCTACGACACTGCCCAATGTGCATGAGCCTGGAGTTAGGGTTAGAGCCTCCAAACCACCTGTGAATCACTGAACACTTGAGCTGTCAATCAAACTAACCCCGCCCCTAACTCCTCCCCTTCTCTCAGCTTAATATCTCCTGAATGATGAAATGATTTCAGATGGACCAGATCACTGAGGAGAAGAGCTGACTTTAACTAATGAAAACATTTATATCATGATTAAAAATCACCACTGTTTTTGGAGCCAGCCTCTAGTGGCCATCAGTGGTATTGCACTTCAACGTCGGCTTTTGGGACCTGGTTTCTTTGTCCATTTCTTTTACCAGTCTATGGATAAAAACACTAGAGAGCAGATAGGAAGTGAGGGAATAGAGAAGAGGGATGACATGCAATAAAATTCCTCAACCGGATCTGAACCAGACATCGTGTGATTACACGGACTGTGATCACGCATGACACAGCATGTTACCAGACAATGTGGTTTTATAGAATAAAAAACATTATAGAGGTAGAAAGAAGTTTTCTTCCATGTACAAATCCTTCCAAATGTCCAGGTACAAAACAAGACAGGATCGGGGGATTACAAGTATTTCACAAACAGCTGAATGGATACTCTCCCAGAAATGAACAGTTATTGTTTTAATTTCAGTTGTAATTAAACATCAAATCTCATTCTTCAAAATTAATTCTCTCCATTTCTGAAATCATACCAAACCTTCTCTTTCCTCTTTCAGCTCTGATTCCCATGTAATCTTATTGTATAAAGTTAAGTTTCAAATGCCATTAGACAATAAAAAGTTAACAGAATAAATACCAAAAGAAATTTCCCTATGGGGACAATAAAGTATATCGTATCGTATCGTATTGTATCGTATTGTATCGTATTGTATCGTATCGTTATCCCTCATTTGTAGTTTCCCAAATAAGTCCTAATTTGTAACAGCATAAGTATTTTAAGTCCTTGAAAGCTTTTCATTTCACTCTTTTTAATGACCATACACAAGGCAGGTGACCTTTTTCCACCCACTGTTTAAATGCTGAGTCCAAGTCGGTGTTTCATGTGCCTCTAAGCTCCAGAAATGTTTTTTTCCTGGAGATTTCTGGAATATCTGGAGGTTGGAGTTTACATCGATTGACATATGAGCTCAGGAGGTCTTTGATTTTATACGTCCTATGTGTTTTATACGTCTCTTTTAAACCCCGAGACCAAATGCCATCTCCATGACAACTGAGCAAACACAATCCACTGATAAAGGCCATGGGATACTGTTAAAAGCTGCGGAAAAAGTTAGAAAGCGAAGCCTGATTTGAGTTGAGTGGTTGAAGGTCAAGAGTACATTTTTAATCTCATCTTCATGCGTTTTGATTTTTTAAATTTGTACAGTCCCTTAACTTGTTATCTTCTGTCACACTTTCCAGCTCTAAACATTTATTCGGAGATCTTTTCTTTGAGTATCCCCCCTTCATATATATCGATTTGTTGGACTCCATTAGCTCTGCATTTCCCTTTGAAAGTGTTTGGAAGTTTTCAAGGCATTACTGGCATCAGTACTTCTGACAATACACACAGTGAAGGGTGATAAAAAATACAAGAAAGACAGCAACAGTTGGCTCAAAGAAAGGCCTGACGTCAATGCCAATCCACGAAGGCAGGAGACCCACTGTTACTCCAAGGTTATTCTTTCAGATACGTATTTATGTGTCGAATTATGTGTCCAATCACTGCAGTGGAAACAATAAAACCAGCCTATTCAAGCTGAGGCAAGCCAAAGCCTGTAATGGATTGGCAGTGACAGTATCCACCGTATAATGACACTAAAACTTTAGGGCTTCAGTCAGCGTAATGGTCCCGCTCGAAGCCGCAGCAGACGACGGGACGATAAGACGCAAAGTATCTGCGATGGGAGAAAAATTGCCACTGACAGCCTCCATTATGAAGATTACCCAGTGTGTACTTACAGCAGTGAAATCCTATAGGGGTTCAGCGTGCGGACGAGCGAACAGCAGAGGAGGGCATGATTTCATGTGTGGTAAAATATGCAGTGCCAGAACAGGCACGAGAAAACAAACGTCTATATTTAGCTGGCCGACGCTTTTACGACGATGGATACTGTGGCGGGTGAGTCAGCCCTCAATCAAAAAGGGGGGAAAAAAGGAAGAAGAGGAAGAAGAAAATAAAAAAGATGGGGAGGAAAGAAATTCCAGATGTCAACAGTAAAGTTTGTCCAGCTCCGGTTTGCGGCCACTGGAGCTTTGTGTACCTGCCCCTGGTAAAGCCATTACCTCCGGCTGCTGCTCCGGGGGAGCCGCACAACAAAGCCAGAGAATTCTCGGAAGCCCTTCAATCAAGATCTGCAGCATCGTCCCGACGCCGCTCGCTCTCCGAAGAACACGCTGTTAATTTGACAGGGTGGACGTGGGGAAGGAGTTCAAGGTGTGTGCTCTGATCCTGGGCTATTGTATGATGTGTGAGCGGGTACTCCAAGGGCGTAAGAGTGGGTGTTATTCTGCAAGTGGAGGCGAATGTGCAGTGATGGTGAGGACATTTACTTGAATACCATACTTGTAGTTAGTGTTGTAGTCAAGACAGAGACCAAGACATTATCGAGACTAAAGAGTATCGAGACCGAGACATTTTCGAGACTAGAGAGTATCGAGACCGACATTATCGAGACTAGAGAGTATCGAGACCGAGACATTATCAAGACTAGAGAGTATCGAGACCGTGACATTATCGAGACTAGAGAGTATCGAGACCAAGACATAAATCCCAACAAAACAGAACCAAATGGTCAAATTAAGTTTGCTTTTACATAAATGCAACAAAAACTAATTTTCCTAGTGTCTCCAGTCGTCTTCATCCACTCTGTGTACAGGGGACATGTCACTCGGGGTGTCACAAAGACCACATGACACCAGGAGGCAGCAGCTACAATCTACTTCCCTCACTTATCACAGTAGTGCTGACCTGGTCTTGATCTAAAATCCACCTTGTTAGAGACCGAGACAAGACCCAGTAAAAATACCTTCGACTCCGAGATGAGACCGAGACCTTTAAAAAGTGACCTCAAGACCGTTCTCAAGACCAAGACCGATCTCGAGTACTACAACACTACTTGTAGTAAAGCCTGAGCAAATGAAGAAGTTACAAACTGAATGAATGAAGTGTTTCTAAACTGCACTGAGAGTTGCCAGGAGGTTGTGGGGATGGATGGCAGGTATATATATATATAAAAAGCTGTGACACCACAAATCACCATCCAGATCCATCCCGTCTGCGGTTATAAAAGATGGCCATAGCCACAGTGATGTCACCCATTGGTTTGTGGTGTTTTGAAGTCTCAAATTTAGCATTTGGCCGTCGCCATCTTGGTTTATTATTAGAGCCACAAGTGACCATATTTGGATAAGAGGGCAGATATGTGGAGCAGCAAGGGGGCGGGTCTACTGGGGGCAGACCAGGCCACACCCCCAAATATTACTCTGTGGCCTAATATCAACTTAATGATGTCATGATTTTCAGATGGAAGAAGAGTTGACTTTAGCTAATGACATCAGAATGACTTTGTATTTTGTGAGAGAAGTTGACATTTTTTGGAGGCAGCATCTAGAGGCCATCAGTGGTATTGCACGTCCATCTTGCCAGTCTATAGTAATAACAAACAGTAGTACCTTTTATAGACTTAATACAATGACTAATGATTAACTTTCTTTTCTTTTTATGACTAATCTATCTTCATTTATTCATTCATTAATTTTCTAAATTTGCTCAACCAAATTGCAGGGGTGTGCTGAGCCTATCCCAGCTGGCAATAGGCGAGAGGCGGAGTCCACCTTGGACAGGTCACCATCCTATTTCAGGGCCATTAATCTATTTTATTCATCGTTTTATTTCATTTTGCTATTAGATAAATATATTTCCCTTCTAGGATTAATAAAGTTTATCTATCTGTCCCTACAACTCAGCTGAATTTTGTATTATTTTAACGTCTATTTCCACCTGGAACATCATTTCCAGAGGATCTAACTTCAATACTGTATTTCTGGCAAAAACAGGAGGTGGGATAAAAACATTTGGAGCAATTTGATTGGATCATCGAAACACAACAAAACACGGTTGCGAGCTAGCTAACGTTACTAGACGACATTAGCAGTGGCGCTAACAGCAGATTGATTGACAGGTGGATGGGGATGATATGATTGGTTGAAATTGCTCTGAGCAAGATGATCAAAGCCACACAGTACTTTTTAAACAGGAAGTTAACGTGATTGAACTTTGATATAAAAACAAAAAAAATATCGTGAAGTCAGCAAAAGGATCACTCAAATATTTTCCTCTACATGCATCTCTAGTCTTTTCCCTGTTTGTCAGCACAGGAGTGAGGAGGATTGTGGTTTCCAACATCATCACTCCGTCCTCCAAAGTCCTGCTCAGCTTACTTGTCACCTCTGTGGACGGACATGCTTCGTCTCCAAGTCTTCTCCTCACTCGTCTTCTTCCCATGGCCTTGCTTTAACCACAATCAACCCAGCATCCCCCCCGGAAAGGAGAGGAAAAAAAACGGTCCCCATCACTTTCACTTTGAAATGAGCTTAACCAGACGTCGCTCGCTGAGTGTTGTATAATGTGATGATGACGCCTGGGTGGCTCTCTCATGTATCTAATCCAAACCGTGGGCTCCCTCGGGGGGGGTCTCTCTGAGATGTTTTGCAACCACAAAATGAGAGACAACTGCCAAACAAGTCTCAGGAAACGTGATGCTGATGTGCTGCCAAAGACATTACTTCTGATTAACTTTAGTGTTTTTCTACCATTAAATTCACCTTTGAGCAGCGTCCTGGCCTCTTAAAACTTTTTTAAAGAGTGGAAATGTGAGAATTTTACAATGCTTTCAAATCTGAGCATTAAATCCTGCAGTAAAATATAACATTTTATGACTTTCTAATGACGCCTCTTAAATAAAACCTCACATATTTTAAAGGGTCGGGACTGTAATGTATGCGTAATGTTGCAGTTTGATGAATGACATTAAATTTTCAAATGACGGCAGTAAAATTAAACTGTTTTCACCTTTTGCAAAATGCATGTGAGAGCGTGGGCGTGTTTAACAATAGAGACATTAAACACAATGATCTATTCTGAGGCCTTTGACGGTGAAGGCTTTTATAGCTTCAGCTAAAATCATTAAAAGGTCGCTCCCTCCTCGCTAACAGTCCAATCACTTCAGGAATCTCATCACTTGTTTGCAGCACTTTACTTATATCCACACCGTGTCTCTTTAGCATCTTCCTCGTGGAGTCTTATCAACATTTCAGGTTATTTATGACATTTTTCTTCCTGTTTTCCACAAATAATTCAGCAGGAAAAAAAATGATGCTGCTTGTCCAGCGGCTGATGCTACAGCCAAGAGAAGCCACAGTCAATCTGCTGTGTGTAATTTAAAAGTGCATGAGGCCTGTGTGGACCTGATGACAGCTGAAGGATCAGAGCAGAATTATATTTACTCCCAGTTTGTGGCTCAGGTCTGAAGATTTGATGCAACGCTGCCCTCTACCTGCTGCAGAGGGAGTTTCAGGACAAGGAGGGGGAACCACTCTCACTGTTATGATCAGAGACTAAATAGTGTGATGCAGTTTAACCTGGCAGCACAAACTGTACTCTACTTGTGGCACAGATCCTGCATCCTCTCACATATAAACCATCATTGTAAAACTGTTTTCAGGTGGAGGCAAATCACAGAAAGGTTTAAAGTAAAAATATCTCCTGCTTCTTACAAATTAAAGTGATAACAGCAATAACACAACAACACTTTTATATCACTCAGATGACAAAAATACTGTAAAAATAACCAGTGTGTAAAAATACTAAAGTAATTCATCATTAAAATAATTTATTATTTATATTATTATATTATTTGATGTGTCATTTTGTTTATTTTTTGGTAGATGGATTTGATTATTATTTATGGTCATTATCTTGATTCTGTGTTATTTAACTCTGTAAAGCAAATTGGTCTTTGTTGTTTTTATCATGTTTTGTGATGTTTTATGGATTGTTCATGATATTTTACCTGGTAAAGCTCTTTGTAACTCTTTAAAAAGTTCTGTACAGATAAAGATTATCATTATAATTATTACTATTTAATCAAAAAAACAAGTCTGTCAAATTACA
>OOFC01003712.1:12817-44739 GCA_900323345.1 Pseudochromis fuscus | reverse complement strand
ACTGAACTTCAAGAGAATAAACATTGTATAAATCTTTTATTGTATAAAACTCTATAAATGCTGGAGTTCACACTTTTATTTTGAAGGCTATAGTTTGCTGAGGGAGTGTACAATAATATTGATTTATAAAACCCAACAGGCCTCGACTGTAACTAGTTACTAGAAGGTGTGATGGTAAAACTATATTTTCCTTTGTCTATTGTTTTAAAATAATGGAGTACACAGTGTATTACATGTTACCATTGAATATCTGACACACAAACTAGTCAGTGTCTTTCTGAAACACACTAACTGACCGTCCTTGTGTTATTACACTAAACTAAATCAACACAGCAACACTGCACACGTCCACTTTTCAAACAGAATCCATGAAACGAAGCTGGATCCGTGTCCAAGTCCAGGAAATAAAAAAAACGCACACCCACTGGGTCACAATGGCTTCAACATGTTTCGTAGATTAAATTTAATAACCATTGTTCGGGAAAGTTTGGAATCGGATAAATTTAGATTGAATCAGCTTGTAACGGTGCAGCAAATTCAGTAATAGTTGACCCTTTGGCACGAACACCGCCGACTTCTTTTCAGTGAACTTTTCATTTTAATGAAACAAAAAAGTTTGTGGGACACTGGGGACACGGGTCCTGTCCAGTGCTTTTGAGTTGTTCTTGCCAGGTGATTTTACAAGGCCCCGTGAAGACAGATCTGACAGGAGAGACCGGGGAGGAGAGAGCACGGGAGAGTCTGGGAGAGAGAGAGATGATCGAGCGCCTCAACATGTGCCAGAGAGAATAGGAGTTCTTCTGGAGGCCAGAGCCGCATGTTGCTAAACCCGAGCCAGAAGAAAGGCTTCGCTGTGACCCCTCTGCTCCCAGCAGGGAGAGAGAGTGATGGCTGCATGTCAAGAAGAGAAAGACTGAGTAGTTAAATCTACAACTCCTCCTCCTCCTCCTTCATCTCCAACTCCTGCAGGTCAGGTGCACCGCGGAGGCACCGGGGTTTGGAGATTCATAAGCTGAGGCTGACGGTGCAGCGAGTCCAAACTCCTGTTGACGTGCTCGTCCGTGCCAACAGAAACATTTAGAGGCTCTTTTCACTGACCCCACTGACGGTGACCCGTGAAATTTTTTCCAAATAAGCGTTTCGAGCAAAGACGAGCGAAAACAAAAAAGAGGAAAAGCGACTGACGATTCTTTTCCAGCCAAATGAATCAGGCTCCGCTGTGGATCCTTGTCCAGCAGCTGGATGCTGAAGCCTCCTCCTGATCCTGATTGGAGCCGGCAGACCTGGTCATGCAACAGTGTCTGAGAAACTCTCCTGTATGAATGGAGCTTGAAGCCCTTTGTGGAAGAAAGTAATGCAGTGTTATAGATTTTTAAAGCTGAATGAAGCCCAGCTGAATCAACACACGCTGGAGATTTAACTTCTTTATCTTCAGGAGGCACAGACTGTTCATCATGCTCTGTTCAACCTGTGTCCTGGTCACAAACTCCAGAGAGGAACAAACAAAGTAACAAGGACTCAAAGTGCAAAAAAAAGTACAATACCACCGACGGCCACTAAACTCAAAACTCGACAATCTTCATTTTCTATCCACGTTTTTCCTCAAGTCATTCTGATGTCATTAGATAAAGTCCACTCTTCTTCTCAGTGATCTGGTGAAAATCATTTCATCAGAGGAAGATCTAGGGGGCGTGGTTAGTTTGATTGACAGCTCTGGTGTCCAATGAGACGAGTGCTAAACTCTCAGACATATTAAACACGGTCCAAATGACTTCAGTTTAAAAGTCTCATGAAATAGTCTTTAATGAGACCCGACCTGAAGTGTGGTCTCATACACACTGGACAGTGTCAGGTTCAAAGGTCAGACCCGCCTCCTCACTCCTCCCTTCATATCCAAATATGGTCACTTCTGGCTCCAACAAACCAACATGACAACGTTCAAATGTCAAACTCCTGAGTTCACAAACCAACAGGTGGCGTCACATTAGCTTTGTCCATTAGACATTATACATTGTCCATTATACATTTTATGGTAAAATCTTCAAACTGAGATTTTAAAACGAGGCCAAATGTGATTCTTCAAAAGGTTCATTCCCAACTCCAGTTTCCTCAGGTTCAAAGGTCAGACCCACCTCCTAACTCCTCCCTTCATATCCAAATATGGTCACTTCTGGCTCCAAAAAATGTAACATGGTAACACTTAAATACCAAACTCCTGGCTTCAAAATGCTCAAACCAATGTTGAACTCTTATATACAACCCATGGGAGAGTCAGAAGGCTTTTAATTTGGAGCATTTAAATGAGCTGGTATTTACATGATGTCTCGAAATGAGGCTTCGTACAAAAGTGTGAGAGACTCTACTTATCAAATAGAGGACATAATAAAAATTGAAGTCCTGCCTCAAATAGAGGCCTGAGCTTTTACTAAAAATATCTGACTGCTGCTGTGACTGTGAAGCATAACTGTAAAACTGTGTCCCACAAAACTACAAAAATGAGCTGAAAGACTTTAAAATAAACCTCGGAGCTGAGGGAAACTGAAGAACTGGAGATAGTTGTTCTCTGTTGTTCGTCATCTGTCCCGTTGTTAACATAAAACCACTGATTCATGTAGTTTTAAATACAGTGAATCATATCCTCGTACATGAGCTGTAAACATCTCATGTGCACCAAGTAATTTGTTTTTTGCGAACAACTAGTAATTCACAGGACAAACCCGACAAGATAAGCGAGCCTGTAATAAAGCCCACCACACTGTGAGAACATAAAGTCGCACTGTAACATTCACACAGCGCTAACCGGCACAGCTGAGGTATTAAAGTGTGGTTTGTGGTACGCAGATATCATTTATCACCTATCATTATCATTCCATCTGTTGACGCTTACGGTTCCATTAACCACACCCACATCTGTTCGGCAGGTGTTGGCGCGTTGAGAGCTATTATTAGTACAGCAAACCCTCGGGGGCTGATTCATAAAAGAAAAATCTGAGTACAAGCAGCGATCGTGAGCTCGACTTTCTCTGAAGTCTTTCTTGTTCTGCCAGTGACACTTGACAAAAGTATTTGAGATTTTAGAAAGCTTTAAAATATTGTGTGTGTGTGGGGCACACTTGTAGATTTATGACAGGACTTTTAATGGCATGTTTTGAACCCAAGTGTGTTATACGTTAGTTTGTTGTATTTGGTCTGTTTCTTACCTCCACCAAGGAGAATGTGTTGTTTGCAACATCATGAAAAACTATTTCCAAAAACGTTTCATACGGAGAGGCAGGGAATTATTACAAAGGAACAACTGATTATATTTTTGGCAAGATAATCTTACTTATAATGAGTGAATGTTTAACCCTTCACCACCTGAGCCTGCAAATTTCCACCTGGACTTTTTATGCTTATTTTGATTTAAATTAAAATTTAACATGAAAAATCTAACATTCACGTGCAACTGCAGTGTTTTTGTTCACTAAAACTCTAAACTCAAACTGTTTTTTCATCGTCACTGTACTACACTCGTACAACATGCAGCGTATAGTAATTCATCTGTTTTTCCGGCTTCTGGGAGAGGCGCTAGTGAAATTACCGTAATGACACCATATTCACTCGAAAGTGCAACATCTCAGCTCTCTGGAACCATTGAAATTTTTCTGATGCGCAAACCGTGACGTAATTACGGTAATCTAAAGACATCTGTAGACGTAGCGACGGTTACGGTCGGAGGTAAAGGGTCAAAGAAGAAGAAGGAAAGAATGAGGAGGAGGAAGGAGGAGGAGGAAGCAGCAGGTGAAATATTTCAGCTCTAGGTAAAATTCACAACTTCACCTTTATCTTTAAAGTTGCACTAAAATTGTATCTTGTCAGAATCGTTGTGTATGTAACTGTGCTGTATTTCTGGCAAAAACGGGATATGTAGGCGGGACAAAACAGTTGGAGCAGTTTGATTGGACCATTGAAACGCAAACAAACTCCGTAGCTAGCTAGCTAACGTTACGAGATATTGTTAGTGCTATGTACTCTAACGTCTCTCCAAAAAGAAGCAACTACAGCTGCTGCACGTTCTCCGTTTTATATTGTAAATTATTATAGTAACTGAGCACACCTACCGTAGCTCGTAGCCGACGCCAAAAACAGACCTGCATCAAAACTATCGTCACCTAGCAACCGAACTGAAGCCACATTCATTGACATTCTGTAAAAACCAGTTGTTTCTAATTGAACCATTTAGTGGTAATATAAGATACAGTTTTTTATGTGAAAATAATTGTGATTGAACTTTGATATAAAACTAAAAACAAATGGACTTTTACCAATTTATATTGCTGATATTGTTACTTATTGTGATCCAAAAAGACATTATTCTTGTGCTTGCTAGTATTTTATTTTGTCAGTGTCTGTCAGTTTATTTTGGAGTCAGCTAAAACCTAAAACCTGTAGCACATCTGGGTATAAATGTTCTTATATTCTTCTTTTTTTATTAGGATTTTGCACAGCATTTGTATAGATACTTATTTTCTGGGTGTCAAGTTAAATGTGCACACCACAAAAGCAGCACTAGTCCAAGGGATAATGTGAATATGAATACTTTTCTGATGATATCTGTATAAACTTTCTATATATAGTCTCAGCCGTGACCTCGACATAATCTTCCTGACACTGTGTTATTTCCACTGGGAGCAGCCACATCCAATAACCGTGACACAAGGCCACCACAACACGATCACACGATGCTCGGAGGAGAGGACCCCGGTGTTTGTATTTGCTTGTCTCTCCCCATGAGAGGTTGACCCAGATTACGCCACCCATGCGTTGCTCTCTCTCCCACATCTGTGTCCAATTGACGGCAAACCAACCGAGACCGCGACCACTCATTATTCATAGACAACCAGTTACTTTTGCAGCAGCACCAGGTTACGTCATATTTTGTTTATGCCGTTTGACAACGAGCCCCCGCCGACTGAAAAAGGTCACGCCGTGAAACATTTATTACAGTTTATTTCCACAAATGGGCTCCCCCGTGAGTTAAGTTGTCCGGAGTTGCAAAGACAAATGGCGAGAGGGATTCGATTAGATCACTGTCATTTGTTTTGGAGTTTGTTGTGCTGAGGGGCAACAGCGTTTCTGACTGCACCTCTGTGAGTGGAGGCCGGTGAAGTGCAGTGCAGTGACAGGGGGAGGTTGTACTCCGTGGATCCACAAGTGGGCGCTGTGTGACTGTGCAGCTCAGAGCCACCTTCACTTTCTACCTACAGAGACAGGCAGAGAAAAAAATCTGTTAAAATCCACCTCATCAATCATGTATTTCCACAGATGTCACATATAACTAAGTGTATTTACAGAATCCAGCCATGTTAAACACACAGAATTAATAACTTTTAGTATTTCGGAAACAAACCTGCTCCACAGGTGCCCTTTGGACTTCTGTGCTAATATAAATCCACTGAATTTCATAGAGGGCTTCAGCTGGCCTCTTTTCACATCACACAGATGGATTGTTGTAGCTTTTGGACAAGGAGCAGCTCGGATTGATCTAGTAAAAGGACTGCGATGTGGCCTGGTCAAGCTCTTACAGGACCGGTCTCCTGGGTGAACTTGGATGTGGTGTGTTTGGATATCTTTCACACGAGGCGCAGTCTGTTTCAACACTTGCGAGCCTCTGCGCTGCTCGCCGGAGGACAATTTAACATCCGACTCAATAAACAGGAGTCGCTGGTGTGTTTGCACGTGTGCGCGGAAGTTTGCGTTGTGTGTGTGTGTGTGACAGCTTTGTGTGTCAGATGTGGGACGGTGCACAGTTCAAGCCCTGAAGCACATCTTGTTTAGTTAAGCATCAGTGTTTCTGTAGCGCTGTCTCGACCTCCCCTCCCCGCTGCTCATCAGTCAGCCGCGGGTAACTGGGGAGAAATAAAACTGACTCCGACACCCACACCCACACACTGTACTTACAGTTGTGTACACAAGGAAAGTTATGCATGTGCACACACACACACTCACACACACACAAACAAAACAGGAGACATCAGTCGATCACACACGACAGCTCCCGTGGTTAAATCACCGCTCTCCATGCCATTGGACGTGTGGCAGCTAGGCTCAATCCTCAATGGAGCGTGACCACTGTTTGTCCTGAATTTGACAAATTTGGCACACATTCCTCATCGATACGACCGGCTGAAACAAAACAACCGCGTTCATTTTTGTGGCTTGATAGCGACCTGTTTTTCTAAGCCTCACCCTGCACATTTTGATTCCTGTGACGGCTGATGTACAACTCAGCTCCAATAAACAGAGGAGGGTAGAAAATCGTGGCGGTTACAGTGCGAGTATTCATGCAGTTAGGTAGATTGGAGCCTCCCCTTCTGTTCTACCTACTTTCCATTACCAGGCTGCAAAATAAACATGCTGCTGCGTAGGAATGTTATCCCAAACCTACTAATTTGCCTTGATTGCATTAATATTTTTTCGGGTGAAATTGCCCTTTTCCCTTTCCTACTGCCATTGTTTATTTTCTTTCTTTCCCCTCCTCCCTCCTTCTGTCCCGCTCTGCTCCTCCTTCCCTGTATTGCTTTCACTATTAGCACACAATTAAGGGTGATTAGTTGTCGGACGGATGCCCTGTCTTTCCTGTGTGGGTGAGTGTGTGTGTGTGTGTTTGTGTTGGGGTGCCTATACTGCTGTTGTCTGTTTATGTAATCATGCAGGAGTCATATATGAAGACAGCATATAGGATCCACTAATGAGGGTTGTTGGGGGGTTGGAGGAAACGGGGAGTATATGGAGTTTACTGTCTAAACTTAATCTGCAGTTACCATGTGATCACGACTATTAATAAGAATCATAAATAAAAACAAAAGAGTATATAATACAGACCAAGGAAAAGTCAGGAGTGAATATCAAACATTGTGTGCATGCAAACATTTCACAATAAAAGCCTGCATGAAAAAAGCACTTTCAGTTCACTGAAATGCTAACGGTGGGCTTTTATTTTGAAATACTTTAACTGAGTGTTGAGTTTGCCTTGTGGTGGAGCAGCAGGAGCTCAGCATGGTCCTCAGGATTAACCCCCTGGGGACTGTGAGTGTCTATACAAAATGTTATGACAATCAATGGTTGAGTTATTTCCTCAAAAGCTGGTATTTAATTAACACAAGTTGGATTTATGGGAAGTATGAACAAATAATGGCCACACCCCTAAAACAGGTTGGGAGGAAACAGCGGTTTATTAAACATAGTGTAGGTTAAGAAATGAAGGGTTTTGGTCTACTTGCTAGCTGGTAGTTGGCTTTTATTTTGAAATGGTTAAAGGGAGTGTGGGCAGCCGAAACAGGGATAATGTCTCACAGATATATTTATGTTCTGGTTCCTCTACTCTAGAGATAATTGTATTAGAAAGGTTTGAACTCACTCTTTATTTTACTCTTTTACATGTGTATTATTTGTTAATTCACCTCTGTACACATGGTTTCTAAGGATTTCTGTCAGTTATGTGACTTTGAATAGTCACTGGTTAAAGTGTTTGTAACTGTTTCCTGTTTCCACTGCTGGTAGAAAACTACATATCCAGAGGGAATAAAAAAGGAATAGTATACTTTTTTTGTTTATGCAAAGACTGTATTCATTTCTATTGTTTAAAACACACATGAATAAGTACTAGTGAGGTTTTCTTTTCACTTTTTAAAACTTGAAATGTTTGCATCCTCTCCCATTTAAGGGTTAAGAAAACCCATAGCTGTAAGTTATTGATGTTTGTACACAAACTGTGTCCTGCTATCAGAAATCACTTTGAGGCTATGATGTGTTTGTTTGCCTCTGCAGTGTTTGGACAGATCCGAACTTCTGATCCCTCCTCGTTCATCCTCATATAACCCATCGCTCATAGATGGAAGGACAAAGATAAGATGGAAAAAGAAACAGCAGCTGGAAACACGTCACACTCACACGTCTCCTTTGTAGTTTTGTTGCATCGTTAGAATTTTTCCACCGTAATATTTCAGTTTAAAAAAAAGAAGAAATCCTCTTTCTGAGACAGGTGCACCATCTAATATTCACTGCTGGCCACACCGATGAGCATTACCTCAGATCCATCACCGTAATGGAACAATAACAAAGCCAACACGGAGCAGCAGCAGAAACTGTCTGAACATAATAACAGCCCCCGCTGGCTGTAAAGAAATTACGTCTCCAATCATGTTTCAGATACTCATGTGTCAGCCTGACATGCGTCATGATTTTGCGAGGCTATGAATCCCTTTATTGCTATTTGTGTGCAGTGAAAAGGCCTCCGCTGGCTGGTGGAAGATATTAACAGGTGTTTGTCTGTTTTGTGAATCTGTTGCAGCTGCGTCGCGTCACATGAACACGTCTTTACATTTCAGGTCGTAACACCGCCGCTGGAAACATATGGCGCTCTCAGCCTTGACCCGAAGCCTTATATACTCGAGTAATCCTAATTTTCCCAGTGATTATTTATACAGATTCAGGACTCTTGGTGAAACCAGACAGTCCATAACTCAACGAGCCTGAGAATCAAGTTTTAGTAAGTTTTTTCCTCCTCTTATCATAATCCCAGTGAAATCCGCATTGATTTGTAGTGTTTTGAATTATGCTGTGTCACCGCTTGGAGAGCTGATTCAAAGCTCGTCTGCGTTCCTCACTAGTAATCGCAGTCACATGGTCTTTATCTTACTCTTACAAGGCCAGAGCTCATCATAAAAAAGCCTCTCGTAACCTTGACATTAACCTCCGTACGGACGTAAACATGAAGAGAAACGGTAAAAATCGTAGATTGATACGGAAATAAAGAAGCAGCTTTGCGACTCTGGGGCCAAGGGCCAGGAAGTCAGAAAATAATGACAACCACCCTCTGTTTGTTTGGAGACATTCTTGTGTCTTTGATGAAGAGGCTGACGTTGAAGGCAGAGAGAAAAAAAAAAAAAGTAGAGAGGGAGAAAGAAGAGCAAGAGATTAAGTGTGTGGTTATTCTGGCAGAGAGCGGCGGCGGCAAGATGCCAACAGAAACTCACTCTTCTGTTTCTGTGACACACATTTACAAAGCTCTGCACAACTGTGTCCATGCACACACACAAACTGTAAAATGTAAAGGCCTCGCTCTGTAATCGGATCACCCGTCATGTGTTTGTCCGTAGAAATGTTGTATTAAATATTACTCAGCCTCGTGCAAACAGTTTAATACACCAGCATAAATATTTGGAAAAATCAATGTGGCACATGTTCAATACTAACAGTGTTGCACAATAGGTAGTTTCACCAGGCTTAACGATATTATGTTAGAAAGCCATTAATATTGAAAATAATGTCTGAACAATTGAGGGGACGTTTAGAACAAGCTGAGAGATTAAAATCAGATTTCACAGCAGAATTAATTTTCCTATTGAAACAGCCCTTCCTGATTACATCTGTATTTGTACAGTGAAAACAATTAAGGAGGAAAAATAGGGTTTCTGACCCACGGCAGAGTTGTTACGATGGGGTTTTCATGACTCAGTTGCGCAAGTATCAAAACTCACGCATACAATGAAGTAGATCTTTGTATTTGGAGGTTACCTTAATAGCTGGAAAACAAAATTATAAGATGCACAAATTACATGTTATTACGCTAAAGTTAATTCAAACAGTTCATGATCAAAGAGGTGATTGAAGATGATTTATTGGCATATTATGAGGTGTGGTGTTGTCGTCTTCAGGGCAACACGCACCAGCAACATCCTGATACAAGTCAATGCATGCTACCGTCCTATATTACCTACATGAACTTTCCACAAAGATTTCATCACGTGATGTCCTACCTGGCACAAACTGGCTGCTGTACTTTAACCATTGTGGTCTGGATGATCGCTAATTAATGCTCATCAAAGTTTAATCCCCGTTAAGCCAGTCAATCAACAGTTATGTCATTGATGTTGTCGTTTCAGCTTCAGGTTTAGGGGCAAAGTGTGTTTTTAATTTTCACATGCGTTTCCAGTTTGTAAGATTGCCAAAAAGTTCTTACGGTCAGCTGTGGTGAAACATTTAGTGTATCAATAGCAGCTAAATGCAAGGCCAAGGTTGAGTAAATTCATCATTTTTGGCATTTTGACACCTAAATAGTTTTTATTTTTAGTTTTTATGGAGCCAGAAGTAACCATATTTGGGAAAGAGGGTGGAGTTTCCAGAATCAAGGACTAAGTATCCGAATCAGTCTTTCAAACTAGCTATGCCTCCAAATATATGTCTCTTTGAAGCCCAATATCTACCTAATGATGAAATGATTTTCAGATGGACCACCAGAGCACTGAGGAGAAGAGCTGACTTTAGCTAATGACATCAGAATGACTTGTGGGAAACAAATGATTAACTGAGTATTTCAGGAGTGAAGTTGACAAGTTTTAAATGGACATCTGTTGGAGGCAGATTGTTTTGGAGCTCTAGTGGCCATCTCTGGTACTGCACTTTCTGGCACCTCAGTCAAAGCTTAGCTTTTCAGACCCAATAACTACAGATTTATATATGTTATTTTATATACAGACTATGGTTAGCACAGAGGTTGTAGAGAGTCGTATTACACTCCTGGTAAATCATTAAGTTCAGATCGTAATTCATTGGCGGCTGTGGTTCAAGTAGTAGAGTGGATCGTCTGCGAATCGTGAGAATGGTGATTCGATTGCTAGCTCCTCTCGTCCACATTTCCCTGAGCAAGACACTGAACTATGTAAAGTACTTCGTAGATCTAAGCTAAGGTGAAAAGGCATTATGTAAAAGTACCCCATTGTTTCTACCACTACTTTTTTCACAGCTAGAACTTTATAATTGATAACACACAATAAGTGAACACTAGCATACGCAGAGTACATTCATTACTATACATATTACATTACATTGTTCACATTGTGACCGCTGCTGTCCCTCTAGGTTCTAACCTCCCTGATTAAGTGTTTGTTTGACCACAAAATAGCAGACATTACAAGTTACTGTTTTAGATCAAAGACTTTACTCATACAATTGATTACTAAAGGCACCTTCGCACTTTACTGTGTATCACACTGTGCACGATGTCTCCAATAAAATCTTCAGTCTGAGTGTAACCGTACGATATCGATTTAAGGCAATGAATGTAACAATGTGTGACAAACTCTTGAATTTGAGCACAACAAGTATATTTAATAAGTAACACATCATCAGCTTGCATCATCCATCTTTTACACTGTAGTGAAAATACAACACACCAACTTTCTTCACCTTTTATTTCTTCCCTTTGCCTCTTTTGTTTTGGTTTGGACGACTCTCAACTCAGAAAGCCAAAAATGTCAGGGGGCTTTTTTCGCTGAGGTCACGTCAACTGAACCGAATCAGGCGTGCTAATTTAGGAATATGTTAATCCTGCACGATGACCCTCAGAGTGAAAAAATGTGAGAGACGAGACTCGTGTCTTTGCTATCTCGTGTCTGCGTGTGCTGTACGTGTGGAGCCGCATTCTCAGAAGCCTACAGGGGATTTGCCTATTCAGCTAAATCGTGGCGCTCTTATCGCTGCCATTTTGTTATCTCCAGCATGGTAATTGCTGACTTCCAATCACGCTTGTTTTCCTCTGATAGGACCGACTTTTCCCTCTTAGCAGAGAGTTTGCTCTGACTTCTTTTTTGAACTCAGGACGGCCCCACCTCCACGCTGACACACAAGAAACACCCCAAGGAATACAGAGACAGACACACACCCCTATGCCCTTTTGTTCATGCCAAGACTGAAGGGGAAATCATTGACTTCTACTAAACCCATTAGTATGTCCCAGGAGGGCTGCAGAGGGCTCATTATATTCTGTACTATATGTAAAAAATAGCTTGCCCTTCAGGGTGTCAGCAGGAGTTTTGCTACATTAAGTTTCTTACATAAAAAAAGTATCATTAAGAGGATATAATCTGTGAATGGTGAAATATTTCAACTTCATCTCCGTTTAAAGTTCAAAACCGCATTGCAAGAGGATTTAACTTCTGTCGTGACACCAGGAGTTCCACATTTTAATGTTTTTTTTAGAGCTAGAAATGACCATATTTGGACATGAAGGGAGGAGTAAGGAGGCGGGTCTGAGCCTTGAACCCAAGGACACTGTCCAATGTGATCTGTCCAAGGTGAATGAGCTTGTAAATTATTGGAGAGCAGAGCTGTCAATCAAACTGACCACGCCCCTATTTCGTCCTCTCTTTGAAGTCAAATATCTTCTTAATGATGAAATGATTTTCAGATGGACCACCAGATCTCTGAGGAGAAGAGTTGACTTTAACTAATGACATCAGAATAACTTATGGAATTAAAGTCAATTTGACTTTTTTGGAGCCAGCATCTAGTGGCTCTCAGTGGCACTGCACTTTTTTCCTTTCTGCATTGGTTTTACTTTTAAGGCATTGTTGCAGTCTATGATTTAAAGTCCACTGGAAACGGCATTTTGAGAGTACTTAACTTCCATATCGTGAGGTACAAGACATTTTTAATTGCAGGTGGATTTCAACGACTCAGATAAATGGTATCATTGTGTTCGGAAAGGTGTGTTTGATGATTAAAAGTTGCTATTTTTCGGCACCTTATTCTCCAACATAAAAGCCTTTTCTTGCCTTGTATACAGCTGCATCTTATTGTTTGCTTCACCCAGAACACACCACACACTCTCAGTGAAACATCAGCCAGTCGTGTATTTAAGCATTTAATTTTCTCTGCTTTCTCCCAGGAACACACAGCCATGGCCCTGTGGTCCTGGGCTTCCCTCGTGTTGAAGGGGGACTGCACCACATGTTGTGTTGCGGTTAACCAACGGTCGACCACTTAAAAAGAGCCCAAATCGACACAAACCATCTTGAACTAATCCTCTGGTTGAGGATGAGAGACAGGAGGGATAACCTGGAGGATTGATGACTTCACCACAGATAGGATCTGTGTAACCTGGGCTGGTTACATGGCGGTAGACCACAGTGGCCAGACGCCACTCGAGTATCAGTTGGTATTTGTTAGAAGTGGTTGGTTTCTGACAACTTCGTTCTGTAAGAGAGGAGAGATCTGGCTGCGAAGGCCAAATAAACACCCACGACGAGCTAGAAATTTGACACATGCTGAGAAATTTAACACTGTCTGCAAGTGAAGTCCTCACAAACCAAGGCTGAGTTGTCTAAGTGGTGTAAGGCATTGCAATTTAAAATGTAGTGACTTCATTATAGGTACTAATCCAACACTCAAATCCTTGGAGTACTAGGACCCTTTTGGAAACTTCATGTCTGTGCTTTCAGTAGAGAAACTGGTAAATACAAACTCACTAGGTGCAGGAATATGAAGTGGAGTGAAGCAGCTATGGGGGATCACCACTGCTGGTAACTTAGAAGTTTTCTTCTTTACATGTAGGGGAGTTTAGCTTGCTAGCTAGCCACTGGTAAACAAGGCGGAGGGATTGTGAAACCAAACATCTTAAAGCCACACTGAAACAGCATTTAGAGAGTATTTGGAGCAAATTGATTAAAGTGTTGAAACGCAACCATAGCTAGCAAGCTAAAGTTACTGGGTAAAGTCTTTTAAGTCAAAGTACAACAGCTTTACTGAATCTAAAACCAGTGAGGAGTTGATTCACAACTCAATGCACTGCCTCTTTTTCCCAAAGAAGTTATTTACACCACGCCATGAGCCTCCTGAGTACTGCAGGTAAAAAGACCTTATGCCACAAAACAGTCGCTTGGTACTTAGCCCTAGCTCTCAGCCATAGCCACATACATCACTTAGCTGTTGATCGTAGATAAATCCCATAGACTGGATAAAAAAATGGACATTGAGACGTTACCCTTTGGATTATGGACTACTGTTTTGAAGCCCACTGTTTGGATTTGGTCGCCATCTTGGTGCGTTTACCGTCAGAATTGACCATATTTGGTTACGAAGATAGATTTTTGTACATAAGTCTATTGAAGCCAGACTTTTTTTTTTTTTTTAGAGCCAGCCTCTAGTGGCCATTAGAGGCATTGTAGTTATCCATTGGCTTCACTTTTCAAACTTGGGGACTACATCCATCTTTTATATAGTCTATAATAAATCCAAACTGTCTTATTTTCTTTTTCAAAACAATATTATGACAAAAAGCATATCTATTTTAAGAAAAAAATGTGAACTTATTGGGATAAACCCACTTACCCCTCAGCTCTATGAGCGCTGTTACCAGTTTTAGCTCATTGTTTTGGTTTTCCAACCTACAAGCTACGTTATCATTAAGATAATTTGTAGGAACAATAGACAACCTCCTGACAAAACAAAGTCGTGTACACTGCTTGTCTGAAACCACACAACAGGAGTGTTTATCAGTAGAAGTGTCAAATTTTTTTATGTAGCCCAATTAAATAATTCACATTTGCTTCCAGGGGTTTTACAAGCTGCTCAGCAAACAACACCCTCGTTTAGGATGAGAAAAAACTCCCTTGTTAAAAAGAAAGAAGCGAATATTTCAGTGAGGTGGTTCGACGACGAGTACGTAATGCCTAACTTTCCCAACACTGTCACAGAAGTAGAATATTGTGACAGATGGGAGTTTTTTATTCTGTGGGCCACCCAGAAAACAGCTTTGAAAAAGGTCACGCTGTTTTGTTTTTTCCCCTCCTGCTTCACCTCAGCTCTCGGTATCGATGGCAGGGCGTTTTTTAGCATGACGCCGAACAAGAAAGAAGGTGGCAGCGGCGGTGGTGATGGAGATGGGGAGTTTGGCCACAACCACTGGAACAGTTGAGTTCACAGTGTGTGATTAGCTGAGCTGCAGCCGCGCTTCGCCAGCTCTCGTCTGTCAGTGTGTATGGTGTGTGTGTTTGTATATGTGGGTGTGAGGAGTTGGGAAAGAGAAAAAAGACTTGGAGACAATAAGAACGGAGGGAAAAAACCAAGGAGGAGGGAGACGCTTTAAGACAACAATTCGGGATTGGTATGTCTGTCTGAAGCTGTAGGGATGTGTGGCCCTGCACCATGGTTTCAGAGTTACACCCAAAACAAACAAACAAAGAGACCGAGTGAGAGATTCGGTGGATTTCAGCTGTGCCACACATATCAGTACACCTTCAGGATCCCTCCAAAGGTGATGATGACACGGCGCTTAGAGAAATCTTTATGTGGTGTTACGGTTCGTTGGGAATCTCTTGGAAACCCCTTCATCACATTCCCAACATCACATGTCATCGATTGCTAATGTAGCGTGTGACACGTGTCTGTCAATGTTTTGTTGGTACAGAGTCGCCATGGGAGGATTGTTTAGTCGGGGCAGTACACAAAGGGATGCATAATTGATACCAGAGTGTGTTAATATTGTCACTTTGATCATATTTCCCTGCAATCAACTCGACACGAGCGTTGTGTGCTGGCACCTGCACTCGGCGTACAAGCAAATCTATCCCAGCAGCGTATGTATAGGGTTGTTGTGGCTTTTTCTTTTTTTTTTATTTATGCTCAGGCGCAGCGTTGGGACCTCTTCATCCTCTCCAGATTTTTGTCAGCTAAGGTTTCGGAGGTTAGGTCATACGGAAAGCTGATTCCAGAGTTTGCTTCATCTCACATGGTTTCAATCACCTTTTTTTTTTTTTTTTTTTTCCTGCAGACCTTGCAGGTTTTTCGGAGGCAGACCTTCAGTGCAGGACTCCTCAACCTGGACCGGGCCGGGCACAGGGGAGCGAGGAAATGAGCTGGAATGAAGTTAAGGAGGCAAGAAAGGCAGCATGAAAAGAGGTTTTAACACCATCTCCATCTGACTCCTCTTGTCTTATATAGTCTCCATTTGTCTCCTCTTGTCTCCCAGCCTTTCCTCTTGCCTCATCACCACTCTCTTTATTTACGTTTGTGTCTTCCTCGACTGTCGCATCTCATATATCTCGTCTCCCAGCCTTTGCTCTGGCTTCATCTAGCATTGTCTCATCACTTCTCCACTCTTTTGTGTCTTCTGACTGTCTCATCTCATATAGCCTTTTACTTGTCCAATCCCCTCTTGGGATAACCTTGTCTCCTTTTGTCTCATCTTGTCTCCCAACCTTTGCTCTTGTCTTGTCTCTCAACTCCACTCATTTACTCTTGTCTCATCTCAAATACCCTTTTCTCATGTAGTCCCCTCTTGGCATCCATTGTCTCATCTTGTCTCCCATCCTTTTGATGGGTCTCATTTACTTTTTTCTCATCTCATATACCCATGTCTCGCCTTGTCCTTCCTTTCATTTGTTTTTTTTGTTTCGTCTCCTTTTATTACCACTTGTTTCCTCTTGTTTTGCCTCCTCTGTTTGTATCTTGTCCTTCCTTTCTGTCCCCTCTTTTGACCTCTTGTCTCCTGTTTATTGCACCTTATCATCACCTCGTCTCATCGCTTTACCCCGTTCTCATCTCATCGTCTTTCATCTCCTCTTTTGCCCTCAATTTTCCCTCATATACTTTACTCTCATCTCCTTGTTTCCACTCCTGTTGTCTCCTCATCCGTCCTCGTTTCTCCTCAGATCTTCTAATACTTCGTCCTATCTTCTATACTTCCCTCTCATTTCGTCATTTTCTCATCTCCACTTCTGTTTCGTCTTATCACCTCAAGACTCATGACCTATCCCCATCCTTTTTACTGACCCTCAACTCATCTGTTCGTGTCTTTATCTCTTTTATCTTCTGTTTTGCCCTCAAACCTCCAATCACCGCATTACATCTCATATACTTTCCTCTTGTCTTGTCATTTCTTACCTCTCATTTCATCTCTTTAATCTCCTCTTGTCATCTCCACTTGTATCTTGTCTCCTTTTGCTTCACAACCTTTTATCCTCTCATCTCCTACTTTCTTGACCTTCCTCATCTCCTTGTTTCCTCCTCTCATCTCCTCCTCCACATCCATCTCATCATCTTTTGTCTCATAACTTGTCCTCTGGTCCCAACTGACTTCTTGTCTCATCCCTTCTCATCTCCTCTTCTGCCCTCAATTCTCCAATCTCATCACGCCTCCTCCCATTGTCTGTACTTTCCTGTTATCTCGTCTTGTCACCTCTTCTTCCCTCTCATTTTGTCTCTATTCTTATCTCATCTCTTTCACCTCTATCTGCATCAATCTGCCTCCCACCGCCCCGTCTCCACTTCTGTTTATTAGGCCATAACGACATGCTAAATGCTGCCGTCTCATTGTTGTAGTGAATTACAGAGCTAAGAAATCCCACGCGTTATCGAAGCGGTGTTTATTGTTAACGTTCAGTCTGCATTGTTGAGAGCAGACAGTTACAAACTCACAGGACAGACATGACAAGAGCAGGAAAAGGGACGCCGGGCTTTACATGCCGTCTTTGTCTTCCCAAAGTAGAAGTGAAAATAGAGGAAATAGGCCTGTGCTGGTGGCAGAATACTCCGCTGAATTAAACAAAGAGCTCTTCCTTGTCTTCTAAATTTGCTGGAACGAGACGCATTCTGGAGGATTTTCCCTGAGCGCCACCCTCGGTGTGGACGGCAGGGTTTCAGGGAGGCAGAGTGTGTTCACATGGATCCTGCAGAGAGGAGGGGCAGCCGGGGGTCACCTCAGGTCACCGGCAGGCACTGCAGGAGGATGTGACTCTGCAGCCTAACAAGGGCGATGCGGGCCTACACATCCCATCTGTCAGTGCAGCTATTCCTCCGACAAGCAGCAGCGCAGCCATGAGGGAGCAGCGGCGGTGGAGGAATCTCGCCGCGGTTCCGACTCCTTACTTTTTTGTTTTCATTCTCGCCGAGGTCGGAAGTGTTATTTGGGTTAGCGTTCGGAGAGCTGGTTTATAAGCATGACTTCTGTTCGGTGGGAACGAGGGAGTCTGGCAGACACATTTTTGCCCTTTCTCCATTTTTTCTGCTTAATTCACTGTGAAGCAGAACAATAACATGTCATCAGATGTACGGTCGCCGTTCAGAGGAGATAAACACGACACCACTACTGCCTGCGCTGCATGTGTCTCAGTGAGCTCTTGGCAATTCGTTTGTCTTTGTCATTTGGATTTCAGTTGAACAAATATGATCTAATCACGCTTGGGAAAAGCAGCTACGCATTAAAAGAAACAATACATTACATAAACTATAGTGGTTCATGCCAGGTGTTAAAAATTTGGTTTTAATCACTTTGCCTGAAGACACAGAACCATATAAGATACTTTTAAATTCTAGTTTATTGGGATTTGGACCCTGTTTTCACGGTTTTGGCAAACGGTTTTGTCATAACATCGTTCTCTGCAAGTTAACTGCTGAGATCTGGGAACTCAACTAAAAAGAGGTCCAACAAACACATTCAGAAAATGGACAGGTTGTAAACAAACCCATGAGTTAGCCAAACATACTTTATTTGACCTGCAGTACTTACCAGACACTTGCATAGACACAGCTTTTGTTGATAATATGTTGACAAAGCTACGGGTGGGAGGCAATTAGCCTAGCGTTAGCATACAAACACATAAGGTAAACAGCTAACCAAGCTGCCCAATTATAATTGACAAAGATTAGCACTTTGGTGCAATAACAAAAAGCTAAAAAGCACTGTTGCATGCTAACAAACTGCTACTTTTACTTTGATATTTGAGTACTCATTCAAACATGGCGTGAAAAGTTCATACTCAACCTGTTTAAAATGTAAAATGCAGACTCCTGAAGTAGTTTCTACGATGTTTATTTAGCCTCCGAAGTCATGCAGGCACCTACACATGATACTGTTGGAAAAGCATCGCTGTGACAGTACATGTACGGTTATGACAAAAGCACAAATCTACACTACATGCTTGCAAAGGTCTGAAAACACGTAGTTGAGAAGGGAGCACCCGCGATGATCTGCACTTTTGATGAAGGAGACACTGCTAACAAATAGCTACAGTACGAACCCAATCAAAACTAAGTTTTTATAATTTTGTCCCCCCCACAAATTTTGACTGTGGTAGCTAGTTATGTTGTTTCTACCAGATTCTTGTCTTTATATTAAGCTAGGCTAACACCTCCAACATATTCTCGTCAAACACACAGAATGACATCATGATATAAGCAATCTCATCCTCGGAAAAAAATGAAACCAGTAATTGTATTTCCAGAAACTGTTGCTTCAGATCTTCAGAGCAGTAATTATCCCCTTTTTACATGTTTGTGGGACATTATCTTTTCACGTAGAAAGCCCTCAGAGAGCACAAATGTATAATCCAGCTGTTACTTATGGTATAGACTGAACACATTGCCCTCTTGTAGCAAAATAGCAACACTACCTTGTGAAAACACTGATTCTTTCCAAACAAGAGGGATTTTCTTCCAAAATTAAGTATTTGGTAATAATGTTACATCCACAGTCCAGAAAATAGTAGGCACATTATATCTTGAATTTTTCTATGTGAAAGTTGTCAGGAAAATACTTTCCCAGTTAAGCACTGGAACAACCTCTGGGATAAAAACCAGGACCCGACCTCTGTTTTACTGTCTGCTCGGTCGAGACAGGTCAGTTGGCCACGCTGATAAAGATCTGCTGTGGAGCTGCATTCTACAACAAACAAGTGCCCCGATAAATGACAGGACGGGGGAGTTTACCCAAGGCAGCAGACATAAACACTGCAGCCCTGGTGAATGGAGGGAGGTAATTTAGATACACCACCGCCATTAGCCCAATTAGGGTTCAATGCCTATGAATCCACAGGGCTTTCCCTGTTTCGCCAGGGAAAGGGGAAAAGTACACCGCAATTACATGTGTGTGGAAATGAGAGAGGAAGTCGAGGTGAAGTCTTCTCCTCCGCTGTCTGTAAGTCGGCCACTGAGGTAGGATTGCATCGGGAATCGCCAGGAGGCCTTTTTGGTGCGGTGCGCTGGCATTGCTGACACTGATCCTCAGAGATAAGACATCTGGTCGACTCCCTCTCCGGGTCAGACATTATCCAAGTTCAGTCCGATTGAATATCACCTTGGGTTTGCCTGACATGCTTTTATGAGCCTTGATATACAGGGTTAGTTTCCACAGATTGAAGGTATTTCTTGTTGGATTTAACATCAGATATTTGACTGTGCCAATGTAAATGAATTGGGCCACGCTATGTAGTGTTTGTCACATTTATAATTACTCTCAAAAGACACAAGCTGGAGCACCTAACTCCTCACTTCAGGATCCACTGACATTTTTTTTTTAAATATAACCCTAACGTTGCACTAAAGCCTGTTATTGTACTTTGGATCTTTTTAGTGTTTTTTCCCACGCTGTAGAAACTTGTTATTCTGACTATCACTGTGCAGACTGTGTCAACTTGAGGATACAAATATTTGCTTGCTGCACAGTGATGATGTAATGATGCAATGACGATTCCGACCAGTATCATTTTACTACCTGCTAGTACTGGGCTGGACCTTTTTTTTTGGAACCACATGAGAGAAATTTACACTGGTACCTACTCGCTTCGCTTCAGTTTTGGCGCATTTACACTGGCAAAAAAGTACCTGGAACTTGGTACCTGGTACAACTTTTCGTACCTTCTCTCCTGTGGTTCCAAAAAAAGTACCGGAGGTCGGAGCAGGTACTAAAATCTTCAGAATCGTCACTGCGTCGTTGCGTCATCACTGCGCGGCACGTAATCTGTCCCTGCAAACACGCGGGCATTTTCAAATCTTCGGCAAACCGTGCAGACGTGTTTGAAATAACAACAAGAAAATTCAGCAGGAGCTGGATGACGCAGTCAGAAACGAAAGAATCGCATAAAAGATAAAGTCATGAATGACAGCCAGCTACACGGAGGAAGGACCATCGGCAATGTAAATGCAACCGAGGGGCCGATCCTGAGCGATCCGAGGCAAAGCGAAGCGAGTAGGTACCGGTGTAAATGCACCATAAGTACTAGAAAAATAGTACCAGGTACCAGGTTCAGGGTACTTTCTCCTAATGGAAATCTGAGCTGGTACCATGTCAGCTCTGGCATACCTGCTCTTGGCAAAGTAGAAACATCATTTAAACTTTAAACAGGCCCCTAAGACTTGGACTTATTTACAATGAATCAGAGTTTCGATATCTCGTACAGTTTAAAGACAATCACAGTTTACGTTACACAAAATTACACAGGAAACAAATGGCAGTAGCTGCATTGGCGCACTTCTTTACTAAAGTTTCTTTACTACTGTCTATGCGAACACACCGAGTGGGTTGATACCGAGTGGATATTATCAGCTGTTTTTCAGTAAACACACAACTGGATTTAACTGGTCTCCGTGTTCAAATGTTGCTTGTGAAGCGGTAAGTCCTCGGGCTGCTTTGGCGTCTGATGGAGTTGATCCTTGAAGGAGCCAGCCTCCCATCTAAGGGCCGCCCTGGCCCCAAATCTGCCATGACTCGGCGCACCCACACAATTGGAGCAATCGCGAGGGGGAAGGAAAAAGAGCAGTGGAATTTCAGAGGCCAGGCCATCGTGCACAGCAGAGTGAATTTCCTCCAAACTCGCGGCTCACTGGGGATAGATGGTATCAAAGACCGGAGTGTAATAATAGCCGGTATTTGTCGAAGCTGAGTGGAGCTCGGCAGGAGTGCCAAAGAGCAACAGTTTGAAATAATTTTGATAAATAACATCCAGGGTAAAGGTGACAATTGGGATAATTCAGGACCGGCATACTGAATCGCTCAATATGATGATGCTTATGGTGTATGTCATGCGTATAATTACACCACTGAGGTGTAATATAAATGTTTATTGAAGAAGTGACATCTTATTAATGCATCTGTATATAACAAATGCGACACATGGGCTGAACTTCAAGGAGCCTCTCGTCTTCGTCCTCTTAGTCTTCGTCTTCTCTGTGAAGATGCTTATCCCGTGGCCTCATTATGTAGCAGAAAAAGAGGCCGTGGCCCTGTTCTTTGTATCACTTTTTTTGTGGGGGGGGTTAAGGAGTTGTTATGGTTTGCAGATGTCACCCTGCATAGCATTCGGAGGGAGTCATTCCCTGGTGCTGTCAGGCGGGGACCCTCCTTCGCTCCCCTGTCTTCTCTCCTGGGTGCGGCGGCAGGGAGGGGTCTGTCCTGGGAAACCCCACAGGGTGGACATGGCCTCAAAGTGGGGTAAAAACACAGAGTCCGTGCACATGCTTATTACTGCACATGCCTAGCTGAATGCATAACCACAATGACATCTATTATTGAGATTACAGTCATCGCACATGTGATAAGGGAACGCCTGGCAGGACTTCGAATCCATTTTGTTACTTCGATCAAATTCTGCTTGTCTTTCTTTAGTTGTCATCTGCCAATAGATTGTATTTAAAAGATGGGTGTGGATGTGGAAATGCAAAAAAGTAGTGTTGTAGTCAAGACCGTACCAACCGAGACCAAGACATTATCAAGACTAGAGAGTATTGAAACCTAGACAAGACCAAGACATTTGCAGGTTGAGACCAGGACAAGACCAAGACTTTCAGAGACCGAGACCGACAGTCCACCCTGTCCAAGACCGAGACAAGACCGATTAAAAATGCCTTCGATTCTGAGACGAGACCAAAACCCTTAAGAAGTGGTCTCAAGAACGACTCAGAGTCCAAGACCAATCTGGAGTACTACAACACTACAAAAAGTGCAATACCCACAATGGCCACTAGATGCCTGCTCTAAAATCCTCTGCCTCCAATTGACTTCAATTCAAAAATCCTCATTTTAAATCATGAAATACTCAACACATTTTTTCCACAAGTCCTTCTGATGTCATTACCTAAAGTCAACTCTTCTTCTCAGTGTTCTGGTGGTCCATGTGAAAATCATTTCATCATTAAGCAGATATCAGGCTTCAAAAAGAGGAGGATTTAGGGGTGTGGTTAGTTTTAATGACAGGTCTGGTCTCCAATGATTTACAGGTGGTCACTTCTGGCTCCAAAGATTCACAGAAATCTACATTTAAAGCATCGGTTCATTTACATTTGTTAACATTTGGCAGTTTTTTTTTTTAAATCTTTTTTTCCTATTAAGGACATGCCCAGTGTTTTCACCAACATGAATCACTCTGTGTTCAAAGCCCAAACCTGTGTGCTGTACTCAGGGATTTTCAGCCTATAAACTGCCGCCCTGCTGTTCTGACTTCATCAGCATCATTTTGACGAACAGCTGCACAGATCTCACCTTCTGCCCTCGGCAAAACATGACGAAGGCAAAATTAATTTCTAGGAGTTTTCAGGATATTTTGTTTCTCGTACTTTCCAGGATTGTCCTCCAGGTTTTCTAGACTGCATGGGAACCCTGGTCACACAGCGAGACAGCTGCTTGTAGACTCAGGTGTTAACGCCGCAGTCATCCAGATGAATAATGCAAATTTGAGGAAAAAATCTCCCTCCTGTCAGACCAGCTGACCACAGCTTCACACCCAGCGGAGCCCTTCATACCTCCCACACCTTCTCCATCATCATTGTCACATTTTCAGGGAAGGAACCTTTGGCCACTCGACTGCGGTTGAGAAATACAAATGTGATGGGAGTGGTGAGAAAAAGATCTCAGGATGGGTTATTTTTTGTGTCGGGAGCTCAAAGAAAAGGGCGTTAATGGTGGTGAAATGACTCTTTGCTACTTTGTTTTCTCAATGGAAGATGAGTAATATACAAGTAGGTGTAAGTGAGACTGCTTTAGTTTTAGTTATTGTGAATTTCAAAGTGCAGTAAACAAAAAAAGATGACCTCAACCAGCGCCAATTCCTCTCAGGGCACACTGTGGAAGAACTTGATGTTTTTCCGAAGCATCTTGAAAAACCATCTGTTGCAGGACGTCTTGTTCTTGCTGTCAGTGAAGACAGTTCTTTACGACTCTGTTTGCGGTTGTTGTTGTTGTTGTTGTTGTCATCTCTCATAATGATTTTTAGATGTCTCCATGATGGTATGGACACAAATCGAAGCCTCTGAAGTGCTTCTGATTTTTTTGCGCAGTGCTGCATTGAATTAAGATGTTTGTAAATACAAATAAAGTTAAAGTCTGGGTCAGTCAGTCAGTCAAACGAACGCCTTCGGCACAATGACGCATGCTGAAGGGGGTGAATTTAACGACGCCGTTCCAACCCCAGAACTGGGCCTTTAAGGGAAAGCAAATGTTCACGCACCGCTGCTGCATTATAAATGGATCTGATTTTGAGGAGTACTTAGGCACAGGACCAAACTAGGCTGAAAGGCCCAGGGACTGTAAACTAATATTGGTTTACAACACATGGTCCAGATTTCATAACAGACATTAAGGCTCAATCCTGGAGGACACTCCTGTGGAAAAAAGGATGATTGATGAGCGTAGAGTAAGGTGCATGTGTGTGTGTGCTCGGTGTGTGTGTTAGTTGGATGCTACTTTCAAGAAGCGAGTTTAAAGAATTGATCCAAAAACTCCCGTGTAATGTGAAGTGCTGCGTTAGCATGAAGTACCTCCGTGAAGTGTGGCTTGGAGGAGTTTGACACTCCAGGAAATACACTTTTATGTTGACAGTTGGATGAGATGATCGGTATCACATTCATGTCTGTTAAATATTAAGCTCCAGCTGCTGCCATTTAGCTTAGCTTAGCATGAAGACTGGGGAGGAAACAGGTATTGAGTGCAACAAGAGCTTCCCTGCTCCCCTGCAAAGACCAGCTCATATACACATAAAAACCACAGCTTGTTGTTTTCACACTTCTACTTGTGCAGGGATTAAACAACAAATACACAAGTTAATTAACAGCTGGGTTACTAATGATGCCGGGGGGGTGTGGCCAAGGGAAAACAAGGATGGATAAACTGGTGCCTGGTCTTATAACCAGTGCTCCCACTCTGTTCAAATGATTTATCAGGACATTTTCTGTGATGTAAGGCTGGTGTGGCTGATGGGAATCACGACCTACACTATCAAGTTCCTGCAGAGTAGAGTACACCATAAGAGATGCTATAAAAACGCCAAAATATAGAATTTCAGAGTAAAGTGTGACGCACAAAAAAATGACACTGAGTTGTAAGTCATACGTAAAAAAGCCAAAGTCTGGTATGTCCTGAAGAAATTTAATTTAGTTTATTTTACATTACAACATTGTAACTTTGTGTGTGTATGTGTGTGTGTGTGTGTGTGTGTGTCCAGGTTTTGCAAGATATGATAATGTTAATTTAAAAGTCATTGCACTGTACTACTGCAGTTTGTGGCACCTTCGCTTTTTCATACTTTAATCATGTTGTTGTTGAATGCTGTTCTTGCAAATGTTTCACAATAAAAGCCCTACTGAAACAAATTAAACTTATCAAACAAAGGAAATTTAAAGTCAAGGCCTGCCTCTACTACAAGCCTTCTGCAGCTGAAGTAAATACCGTATTTTCCGGACTATAAGCTGCTACTTTTTTCCGACGCTTTGAACTTAAACACCGGTGTTTCTCATGTATTGGCAGCACGAAGCTCGTTAGCTTTTTACAAGCTAGCAAGCTATGTGCCGCCGATACGTTTCGCGTCGTCACATCAGACCCGGTCAGAGTGGACCACATGAAACTGTTGGAATAAATTCAATAGCGGCTTATAGACAGGAGTGCTCAATAGTCCGGAAAATACAGTGTCGCAGCCACTAATAGAGAAAATACTGAATAAATCCACACTAGCAGGTTCCACGGTTTTGCTAACTTAACCTCAGCACCTTTGTATGTAAAGTACAGATATGACAGCAGCATCACTTGTCTCATCAGGAGAACAAATGATCCCAAAATGTCGAGCTATTCCTCAAAGTATCAACACAGGATTGCAGAGCTACTTGTCTTTAACTGTTGTTATGGCCGAGAACTTACCCCATTATACTCTCACAAATACTTCAACAAATGCTAAACTATTAGCGTTTCATCCCCGCCCTGTATGGCAGAGTAATTCAGACAATAATAGTGCTATCTGGAGGTCACGCTGTGTGCCGGTGCACCCAGTCAGGAGCTCAGACTTGGCCGCGAGCCAGGCCTCCGGTGATGGGTATCGGCATGCTTTGCTGACGTTTGTGCTCTGAGTCATTACAGCAGTTCTGTAAATAGCAACCCAAACTAAAAGGAAATATCTCAGATCAAATCAGAACATGAGTATTTTTCCCTCTAAATGCTTCCAAAACCAGAACACACACACACACACACACACACTGGATACAGGGATGCTTTCTGCTGCTTCTGAGAAGTAAAGACCTGCTGAGATGACGACGACTCGACCACAGCAGAAAACACCCGATTGTTGCCACGCTGCTTTATTGCCAGGTGAAGAAGAGTCACAGCAGCCTCTCTTGACGTGTCCCATTCACACTTGTGATTTAGATCCGGGTTCTGTGGATCTGCTCGGTATTCCCCACCGTCGATACGTTTCGCTCGGATTACAGATTCCTCCCAGAACATGGGAATGACGGAGTGACCGGCGGGGGTCTCTCTACGCTCTGGAAAGGCTCTCACGAAAAAATGAATTGAAATACTACAATAAGTTCTCAACACACTTCCCGTGCTCCCAGAGGCTACATCCAGACTGGAGTGTAGCTGTTAATCTTGATGATACAGGATACAATGGCTCCGCTGTGGCTGCGCTGCTGACTCAAATCTCAGTTTTTGTTTTTTTACGCACCATTCAGTGACATACATCTGATTTTTTTTATTTGTTGTCTTAACTAGAGGTTTATTTACACTGCTCTAAACTTCCAGATTGTTAACGGTTCGTGGCCCAGAGGAGGAAATGTCACATATTTTTCTCCACAAATTGAATTGTCCGATTTAATGATTTTTTCAGATCAGGCACAGGCCGAAAGTTTTTTTTTTTTGTTATTTATTATTTGGCATAAATGTGGCCTGAGTGTGAGCTTCTCCTCACTGAGAAAATAAATGAGAAACCACATGAAAATGTTTTTTTTTCTCCCTATTTTAGGATGTTATTAAGAGGCCACATTTGTACCACAAAGTACTTAAAAACAGATGTGTGTGTGTTACCATGTCAATACAGCCAGAGTCCTGAGGGTAAGATGTCAGCTTTATGCTGAGTGTGTAAATGTAGCCAGTGACAATTGCGTGCAATGAGAACGCAGTCGTATGTCATTTTGTTTGGCCGGAGGTTTTGGTCCGGTCCAGGAATGTGTAGGAGGCCCCCCTCGCGGTGACATCACCACGCTGAGTATGACTCCCTGGAGCCGACATGTTGACCAAGAACAAGCAGCCTGGTCACGACCTTCTGCTCCGTCAGTGAAGAATGATGCAATTACTTTGAACCGATGGCAACACCTTAAAGCACGAGCGGGGACGGTTTCCTACACTGAATGACACATCTGAACGTGGTTTCTTGAGCAATAACAGTGACTGAAAAATCTCCTCATTAGGAAAAACCGAGGATAAACAGATCCAAATGCACAACACCAGGAAAAGGACTGGTGAAATAAACCAAAGTGTATTTTAATCACTTCAAATACTTAAGTAAGGAGATAACTAAAAGTCCTGCAACGTCCAAGAAGGTTACCATATTTTCCAGAGTATAAGCTGCTACTTTTTTCCGACACTTTGAATCCTGCGGCTTAAACACCGGTGTGGCTCATGTATCCGGGGCACGAAGCTTGTTGGCTTTATACAAGCTAGCAAGCTCCGTGCCGCCGATACATTTAGCCTCATCACATCCGACCCGGTCAGAGTGGACCACATGAAACTGTTTGAATAAATTCAATAGCGGCTTATAGACAGGAGTGCTCAATAGTCCGGAAAATACGGTATGTCAAAATCATAGACTGTACACAGAATGAACACGATATTTGGCAACTCACATTTTGAAGCCAAGAGTTTGACATTTGATCGTTGCCGTGTTGGAGGCACAAGTGACCATATTTGGATATGAAGGGAGGTGTGAGGAGGCGGGTCTGACCCTTGAACCCGAGGACACCGTCCAATGTGGATGGAGTTCAGAGCTGGTTCTCATCAGAAACCAAACCTGTCAGTCAAACTAACCATGCCCCCTAGATCTTTTTGAAGTCTGATAACTCCTTAATGATGAAATGATTTTCAGATGGACCACCTGTCAATCAGACTAACCCCGCCCCTAACTCCTCCCACCAGATCTCTGAGAAGAAGAGCTGATTCTAACTAAAGACCTCCGAATGACTTGTGGAAAAAATGTGTTGACTGAATATTTCATGATTTAAATTGAGGTTTTGGAACTGAAGTCAACTGGAGCAAGAGTTTTTTTTGGAGTCCGCCTCTAGTGGTCATCAGGGGTAGTGCACTCTTTTGCTTGGTCCAGTTCTATATGCAGTCTATGGTGAAAACAATGAAGATTCAAAAGTTGACATAACCCAAAAACAGTGAGACTAAAACACAGGCACAACTTGAAAACACAGAAACAAATGACAAACACTGACTAAACAAATAAATAGGAAGCAGGTGAATCACATTGGAGTGTGGCAGGATATCAAACAGAGGAGGAAAAGGAACAAAGACAACATAGAAACACAAAAGAACAAAATCAAAACAACAGCGACCGCGAAAATTGTCACCAAATGTCTGGTGTTTTACATCTCGCTGTAATGTCTGTATAACACTTCCACTGTACATAGAGACAGACGTGGTCAAGTGCAAAAACATGTCTGTTCTCCAATGATTTACAGGTGGTTTGGAGGCTCAAACACATTGGATAGTGTCCTCGGGTTCAAAGGTCAGACCCGCCTCCTCAGTCCTCCCTCCATATCCAAATATGGTCCAAATAAACCAACAAGGAGATGTTCAAATGCCGAATTTGTGGCTTCAAAATGTGAGTCAGGTGATGTCATGGTAACTAAATCCATCCAGTTAATGCAGATTTTTCGGCACAAAGGTATTAAGTTAATGAATTATCATGACTTCACACTGACCCTCAAAGAACCTAAAACAAGCAACAGCCTTGTTAGAGTCTCATATGTAACAATGACCTGAATTGTTGTTAAAAAAAATGCAATAAAGCCCAAAATGTAATAACATGTTGATAATGTAACAAAAGTGCTGAGCCTGAAATGTAACAAAAAATGTACCAAAACCCAAAATGTAACAACTGGTCAACAATGTAACAAGATGCTAAGCCCAAAAAGTAACAACTTTGCACAAAATATAACAACTGCTTACATTTTGGGTTTTATTACATTTTTTTTCTAACAGTTCAGGATGTTGTTACATTTCAGGTCATTGCTACATATCAGGCTCTGTAACGTAATAACAGCCGATAACGTAATAAAGTTGCCCTTTTTGAAATGTAATAGGCCAATAACGTAATAAAAGTCCTGAACCGATAACGTAATAACTTTTGGCTAATAACGTAACAATTTATTACGTTATGGGCTCAGTTATTACATTTGCGAAGTTTTTTCTTTTACCAGGCCAACAATCTAATAATCAACTTTTGGCTAATGACGTAATAGCCAAAAGTTATTACGTTATTGGCCCATTACATTTCCAAAAGGGCAAATTTATTACGTTATCGGCTGTTATTACGTTATCGGCTTCAACAGGATCTATCAAGTCTCAATAGAATCAAGTAGTTAAAATGTATCGTATTTAATAACCTGACTTGTATCTGCTTAGGTGGCCCTCTCTTTGAAAACCTTATACCCGTCCTACCAACCTGCTATCCTTCATATCTTTGTATTGCTGTCACAGCACACAGTCACCCTTTTAACCTCACCGGCAAACCTCAGGAATTCAAATGACCCTTTGCCAAGTTTCTTTCCTCTCCTTTCCTTTTAATTTCTCCTCTCTCTCCTTCTTCTTCTTCCACCTCCAGCCTCCTCACACCCTTCCCTCTCCTCTCTGCCAGTCAGCCATTTATAAACACTCCTCCCGCTCGGCCGGCGAACGCAGCCCGAGACAAATCACGCCACATATAAACAGGAAAAGCCAGTGAATGGACCTGACCTCCCTCCGTTTTACATGCCAGCCACCATGCTGCCTGTCACTCAAAGCCCGCTGGCCCGTGAAGAGCCGCTCGCATGCGTGTGATGTTTACGGTGTTTTATTCCTGTGTTTCATCTTCACATGTCCCAGTTACTCTCCAGCCAGAGGAGTGTGAGAATGTCTGTGGGAGATTGTAATAGTAATAGTTCTTGACAGAGGAATATCTGTCACAGGGGAATATAACAGCTCTGTGGTCAGGTCCCAGTGAGAGGAAAGTTCTCTGTATTAGATGGGAGGATTTGCAATGGGAGTTTCCAGTGAATATGCTGACTGTGGTGGTACACGTGCAAGCACACTTTGATTTATTCTTGCTGCCATTTTCTCACTGCCAAGCAAATAATCATAATTCTGATCAGAATTTCCAGAGCAGAGGCTTCAATTTCTAGACATTATTTGAAATGCAAATCAACGCTGCACAGTCGCATTTTACAGGGATGTGCAGCATAAATCTGAGAATATGAGGTAATGCTCACCACAAAGGGTGTGTACCAAAAAAAAAAAATACAATCGTTTCACAGCTTGTTTGCTTATTTTTAAATTTCATGTGATTAGTCATATTTCTGTGGTGGCAAGGAAATGGATTATTATTATTCAGACCAAATATTTAATGTTCCCATTATTTAAGTGTGCACATAAACAAATGCGTCATCAGCGATTCATTGCGCATACAATAACACAGGAGGCTGTTTCCCACAGTGGTGGTGGTGGGTGGGGGGTTCGACGCTGCCTCGGAGCTGCTGGGAGGACGCCAGCTCAAAGGTTCAGACCACCACACACGCAGACCACCACTGCAGAGTCATACATGTGCATGCACACCGCAACACATGTGTGGTCACTGAACACACACAGCTTTGCATCATGGGTACTGGGTGTTGATGCTACTAGTGTTACAGTTGATGTTACTGCGGTAGCTACTTCAAACTACTACAAACACTGGGTACACAGAAGCAAAAGTACATTAACACATGAGAGCAACGTGTTTTACTCATTTTTTACTTTTGCTACGATAAGAGTTACAAATGTAACTTTTTGTATGATGACAGATATGAGGTCTACGATCATAGACTGTACATAAGAGGAGGATGCAGTCACCTGGATGTCATGCGCTAGTTTGTGGTCTCATATGCTAAGCTAGGAGTTTTGGTATTTGAACGTGGCCATGTTGTTTTTTTGGAGCCAGAAGTGACCATATTTGGATACAAGTTACTTGAATTCCATTTGTTATTTGAACTCTCTTACATGTGCAACCATTAACCCTTTACCACCTGAGCCTGCAAATTTCCACCTGGACTTTTTATGCTTATTTTGATTTCAAATTTAACATGTAAAATCTAACATTCATGTGCAGTTGCAGTGTTTTTGTCACTAAAACTCGTGTTTTTCTGCTATTCCTGCTTCATCGTCACTGTTATCACACTCTTACAACACATAGGATATAGTAAATCAGCTGTTTGCCGCCTTCTGGGAGAGGTGCTGGTGAAATTACTGTAATGACACCATATTAGTGCAACATCTCAGGTCTTGGGAACTGTTGGAATTTTTCCGATTGCGCAAAACGTGACATAATTACGGTAATCTAAAGACGCATGTGCAGACCTGTCACCGATGACACGATCGGAATTAAAGGGTTAATGTGCAATATGGGAATTTTACTCTCTACGTGCAATACACCACGACGGTAAATATTAGTTAGTCCTTTTATTACCTTAATTATTTTTATTTTATTTTATTTTATTCTATTTCACAGGATTTTATTTTTTGGATGTTGAGGCACCAAACAGAGCAGTACTCCCAATTTTGATGTATACACTGCTGCACAATGACAATAAAGGCTTTCTATTCTATTCTATTCTATTCTATTCTATTCTATTCTATTCTGTCCTGTCCTGTTCTGTTCTGTTCTGTTCTGTTCTATTCTATTCTATTCTGTTCTGTTCTGTTCTACTCTATTCTATTCTGTTCTATTCTATCTGCTGGAAGATAACCGTGTGCAGCCTGTTTCCCACAGACGTCCTCGACAAAAGTGGAAATGCTCGAAGCCCCTCAACACATGTAAAGTATTTGTTTCTTCTCT
>OOFC01003710.1:8349-27787 GCA_900323345.1 Pseudochromis fuscus | reverse complement strand
GAGAGACAATGACAAGTAGGGGCTGGCTGGGCACTCACCCATGCCGACAGAGATTGCCATGAGCCATGGCCATTGTTTGAGCGGGTCTCAGCACACAACCCGCTGGTGGGTTTCCGAGTTTTCACCACTCAACTATAAACTGCTGTGTGGTTTATTTAGAAATGAGAGTATTTACACCTTTTACTGTATTTACACCCACTGTTAAACGGCACCCAGGAGATTTTCATCACACAGCCACAAACTAGCAGGCAGAGCGGCTCTCTGAAAACTGACCTGCTCAGTCATAACACTCCAGTAAACCTCAGCTTCACATGTCCAATATAAAACGTTGCTCAAACTGTGACCTGCAGAAGTGTAAAAACACTTTAGGGCCGTGTTGTTACGGCGGGCACGGAGAGAGACGGTCTGTGTGTTTAACAAAGTAAATGTCTATTATTAATACCATACAGGATAAGCCAATTTTGAAAAAGGGGCACTTAAATGGTGATATTATTTATTTATAAGTCCTGTACACCAGTTAATGGAATTGGCGGCCTGCTTTAGATCCACAACACAGCTTGAGGTCCACTTTGGAGTAATGCACATGCTAAGAGAGGACCTTCCCAGTAGGGTCTTTAAGTGTCAAATATGGGTCAGTCTGCTTGCATTGACCTGGGGGGTGGTCAGCAGCAGAGAGAAATTCAGCTGTTAAGTGATGCCAACTCAACCATCGGCAAATTCCTCCAAGCATCTACTCATGCTAAGATGCACGTCCAAGTGCAGCGCTTTGCTGGCCAGCACCACTCTGGCCAAAAAATCCATTTATTCTTGTCATGAACTATAAACTAAACCCAAGCAGAGTTGAAACTGTTGTTAACGCCGTGCCCTTAACTTTTTCTGACTACTTTGGAAAACTCTTTTTTTTTTTTTTTTAAGAAGCTGGCTTTCCTTCCTTAAAGTTGTTTGAAATAAACTGTTAGCGCTGTTCCTTATGACCTGACAGCGTTTTTCTTCCATACTCTATCACGCTGCACTTCATATAAACGTATATCTACTGTAACAAATGGTCTGGATTACTGTCTCTATATTTTCCCGAGCTTCATTATGTCTTTCACAGCTCCCATATTCGTCACAGCCGAGCGACAGGAGCAGCGTACAAGTTTGGATTTTAAACACGTCTTGATTAACAACTTTAGTTTCACTCCTGCAAATTATGTCATCCTCCATCTGTGTCACCCGTGACGCGTTATTACACACTTGTGACATATTTTAGCACTGTTCAACCAAGAATCGGGTATGATGATTGCTCCTCTGATCCCCACCTCACCTCCTCATCCTGCCTTATATCCCTCACAGGAGCAGCGAGGCCCCTCTGAGCTGTGTGGTCAACGATAGCCCGGCAGAAACGAGCCCCGAGTTGCAGCGCTGCGTTGAATGGCTCCAGGCGTACTTCAGTGAGCCGCAGACCACTGGGAGTCTCCCGCTCCCTGCCTTTCACCACCCCGCCCTGCAAGGAGGTCTGTCATGGATAAATATTTGCAGAGCCATGACTGGGATCAGGCTTTCACTCTTAATTGTCAGTTACATCACTTACACTCACTGGCTCACTGTGTTATAATGAAGTATTTTATGGCTGAGAGAGAGGGAGCGAGGACGAGAGCGCGAGGAGAGGAAAAGTGAGTGAGTGGGTGAGCAAAGGAGAGAGAACAGAACACAGAGCTGTAACTTGGTTCAGTAATCTGTGGCAGCTCTTACCACGCGTGTTAGTCTTGGCAAGCTTTTCCATGATTCTTGGCACATTCTTTGAAACTGATCGAATTCCACTCTTGACATTTTCAGACAGGAAGCTGCTTTTTTTTTTTTTTAATGAGAACATGTGAATGGTGGTAAAGTTTGAATGAGCTTATTGTTGCCTTGACCAGTCACCTAGGGCGAGTAAAATGAAAGCACCCCAAAAATGGACAATTAGTGTCCTTTCAACTGGTAGTTGGGACTGCAGAGTGAATGATTGAGCGTGCTCAGAGAGAGAGAGAGAGAGAGAAATAAAAGAGGAATTAATTATCCCTGGTGTTTTTTTTTTCTCCAGGAAACAAACAATACTGTAGCCTGACAACTCATTTTTATAAACACAACTCTGTGCCGTTTTCAAAACAATCTCAGGCCATCTCTTTGTCACACCGAGATGCTCGTTGCATTTTAACTTAAAGATTTTCAGAAACGCTCATTTAGACCCAGAAGCACACCTACACAAGGAGGAAAAAAAACCCCTCTAATATATGCATTTAACAATTGTGCCTCTCTTCCCCTGCAATCAGGCCTTAGTTGCTCTCTAATTTCATGCAGATCTGCAGTGCTTGAGTGATGGCATTTTCAATGAGCAGGTACTCCATCGAGACCCTGTATACAGCTATGAGTCCCACGCTCCCGCAAAGGCAATGCAGAAATACATCAGGACCAATTACGATATCAACTTTCAGTATGATTCCCTTCGCCACCAAGTGCTTGTGTACCAGCCCCAGGCTCTTTCAAATCGCATCTCATCTGAAGTCTTTGGGGTTTTAATTAAATTTCAGGATAGATGGAATTCTTCATTAGTACCTGATCTGAATAGGTGATTGTGCTGTGTTCCACCTCTCTCCCTCGCCTGTTGTTTTGGGGCTCCGTAAATACAGGGTTTAGGCTTGGATTGCTCTCAGTAGTCAGAACCATAGGCCATGCCAGTATAAAAATGTTAAATGTGAGCATCAAGAGTATTTGTCTTTTGAGGGAGGAAAAATAGAAGGTTTCTTTTCTTCTTTTTTTTTTTTTGCATGTTGATTCACAAATATTAAGGATTACTTTTTTTTTTTTTTTTTGCCTTAACTGCTGTACAAATTCCTCCTCCTCGATCTCGTCGTGCAGCCTCTGCCTGTCTGGGAAAAAAAAAATACAAGTTTAATCAGGTCATTACAATCTGTGACAACCAACTTTTGTTTGCTCAGTTATCTTGTGGGAGAACCTGAACGCGACAGCGCTCTCGCAGCACTTGTCATGTAATATTGAGTTGTGACCTTCACTTGAAGTGTTGCCATGTTTATTTACACATTTCTGACAAAACAAGCCACTTTTCATATTAGCTGTCACGATATACCTGAGAAAACAGAGGTGACATGAAAGGAGACGCGAGGTGCAGTTTTTCTATACTGTCTGACTGATTGTCATGCGCAACATCACACGCAAGTTTGGTCGACGGGGGTAAAGGAATGGTGAGTGCATGCGTGCGTTATGCTCAGTTAGCTCGTGCATGTTGTGTGTGTGTGTGTGTGTGCGCTGGCGTTCGCTATCCTCAGAAAAACACAGACACCAACGTGGGTTCTTAAAACGATGCATATTCTTATCTCATTAATTATACATCCATATGTAACAGACGAGAGGATCTTAGTCTCGGTAAGCGGCACAGGGAATGTGCGGGGAGGGGGCCAGGCAAAGGGGGGGAAGGGCGCTCTTCAAAGCCCAAATGACTGTGTTCCTGCAGGAGCCTGAACCTCCCCCTGTGCACAGCGCAGGGCGAGATGAGACACTCACCAGGACTCGCCCCTGTGATGTGGAGAGGAATTAGGGAAATGAACGTTTTCAGAATATCGAATAATCAGAGAATCATCAGCACCCCGTCAGCCTTCAAAAGTATGGATCCCTCAAGACTCAAGAGACACTTTGACTGGGAGTCAAAGTCTTCCCTCCCATTAGACACAAAGGATAATGAGGTAGCTGCATTTCCACTATTGTCTTTTTATTCTCACAATCATGTAAGAGGTGACTGTCAGCTGGAAGTCATCTCTCCAAATCTATCATCGGCAGGCCTGGTGGAAATCAGCGTATTGTTTTTCTTTTTCCTTTTTTTTTTTTTTTTTCTTTCAAATTGCTCTCATATACAAAATTACGAGCAAATCAATCATAGATGTCAATATCCTCATAATCACTATATGCGTTCGATTTTACTCTGGGTCAATTTATCTCTGCCTCTGCAGCAGCCCTATCACCTGGCCTCGTGGTAGGTAATGACCTGTGACATAATTATGGGATGTCTGTAAACATGTAAGTGGTTCCTCTCAAGTTTTATTTAAACAATTGACATCACTGCACCCCGATCTAAAGAGGGTCCTGACCCCAGACACACCGTATTAGGCTCTTTATGAAGTATGGGGCTAGGGGACTGCTCTCCAAATCATTGCTGGTCACCTCGAGTGACCCGCGTGAAGTCTCTGTCACTAACACTGATGAGGGCAAAGTTCTTTAACCTCTGCGCTGGCAGATAAAAGCACAGACACTTGTTTTTGTCCAGAACTGTTGGAGATGTGAGAGCTTCCAGGAGAAACAGCTGCTCAGGATTTGTAAAGGTGTAAACAGCGCCATAGCTTGTTGCTCGCTCTGTTTGCAGGCAAAAGTGCTCAGCGGCGTCTGCTGGTGTGACACCGACTTTGGTTGTTTGTCAATAACGTTCGCATCAACGGGGATTTGTCGTCGCCACAGTCTGGGCAAAGTCGTCATCCACCCCACCGGTGACAAAGCGATATCAATATGTATCACACACATCGTGTGGCCAAATCCGAGCTTTGCCAGGGAGAGCGACGCATAAAAAGAAATTTCAGGGGTGTATCTTATCTCCTCATAACATTAAGTCTGTCTGCGTAAGAGCCCGTCATCTCGTTGACAGCGTGATTATTACCTGAAAAATTATTAAACAGTACCTACGGGCCTTGTTCAAGACAAAGAACTCACATGGGTGCGCATCAATCAAATGTATCCCCTTTAGGTTTTACACTTATTCCCCCCAGTTTAGGCAAATTGCCTTGTTCGCGTGGCTTTGTGTAGCAGAGAGTGACTATAAGGTAGCGAGGGAGCCTGGGGAGCAAAGGATGTTCACTCTGTAGAAGAGAGACAGGGGTGTGACATGTTTTCACACAATGCCAATTTAGAAGGATTTCACATAGATCACTTGTCATGTGCTCTCTTAGACCATATAAATGAGAGAGAATGGGAGATCACTAATTGAATTTTCATGACTGAGTACATGTATATACTAGAAGAATTTCACCCCCTCTTGATAACGAGACTATTGTTCCCCATCTTGTTCTCCGTGCAAAAAAAAAAAAAAAAAGTGTTTTTCACTCGCTGCACAAGCTCAGTGCATCGGTGTCTCAAGGTTTTCGAGATGCTTCAAATACTTTTCCCTTTTCTTTAGCAATCAGAGCAAAGACAAACATGCCTCTCAGTCACTGCCTGGTAATCCAGAAAAAAAAAAAAAAAAAGACGATAATGCTACTGCTAAAGTGCTAATGAAATCAAAGCCGTTAATGTGGTCGGTTAAGCTGCGGATGATTTGAAGAATTCTGCCATTTAAGTGAAGATGATATAATGAATCTACTCTGAATAGAAAGCAATTAAAAGGACAAATTGGTCTGATTAACCTCAAAGTCATCCCACTGCCACAAATGGTGTGCAACATTCAAATTATTATTATTAAAAATCTGGAGCAGATTTGCAGTCTTTTTGGCCTCTCTTAATCCTTTTAAATGAAGGAGCGAACTTTTTTAATTTTAGCTGTGACCTTTCAAAGCATAACCTAGATTTTTCTGCCATAGGAATAATTTTCTCACGTCAGCTTCTGTAGCATGTTAATGCTGGTTCTAAGGTCAAATTGAGGGACTTCTATGTATTTAGTTGTTTAATGAGTGTTATAAAGAAAAAAGAGGAAGTGGTACAGAGCCAGGTTGGACATTATATCCAGTGTTTATTAAGTGGATCAAAATGCAGTAATGCCTCAAAGTTTTGATTTTATTCCAAACACACTGGACTGTTTCAAAAGAGTGTAATCACGTTTAAAGAGCCTTCATGTCATCAGCGTTTCAGTCGTCTGTCTGAGTCTGATTGATTAAATGAGGAACCCTCTCTGTTGTGTGCTGTCTGTCGCTCTGCCTCTCTGTCCTCCGCTTTGTGCCAAAGACTCGTTCACCAGCCGCGTGCTGCAGGTACTTCTGAGGGATGTGAAGTTTGGGAAGACGGTCTCGTACAAACGCCTCGCTGAGATGGCGGGAAACCCCAGAGCGGTGCGGGCAGTGGGAGGGGCTATGAGGAGGAACCCGGTGAGTGTGGTTGACATTGATTGACAGGTTTCTGTCTTACTTACTTCATTTAGTCAGACAGGGAAAGTAATTGTTTTTATGGTAAAGCTGTTTTTAGTCAACAGTTAATTAGTCTATTTTTTTTTAAGTTGGTAATAAATAAGAAATTTGATGTGTAGTTTTGGAGACACATCTTTTATTAGTGTTAAATATAAAGCTGTAATTATAAGTTGATTAATCAAATAGACTATTATGAGACTGATGGACATTTGTCAATTTTAATGAATAATCAAGAAAAGTTGAAGTAATTGTTAAATGTTATTAAATATCATGAATAATATGAGAAACAGGTATGTTGGAAAGGTTTTACATCAGGATTTAATGCTTCAATTGCTTCATATAAATATATGAATGGTAAGTAATCCATACTGTGGATTCATTTTAACACATATCATCAAATAATGAGTAAACACTGGAAAAAAACATCACAAGTGTTTATATATTGAAGGGTTTTCTGCCCGTTTATTTTGTTTGAATTTCCTGAAGATGCGCTGCCCACAGAAGACTACTTGTGTACACCACGGGTGTTTTCCAATAAAATACATTTTTAAAAAGTTCCCCCTGATGCAGGATATGTAATCTAAACTGTAGGTGTGTTCGAATATGTGCGATGGCGAAATAACCGCCTCCCTCTGAGAACAGCTGAGGAGTGAAAGTCTACCTACAGCACGATTTTAAGCCCACACCTTTTGTTCCTGTGCTCTCAAGTCTTTACTGTAGATGTTCGCTGCAAATCTCCGATTCTTGTAGGAAACCTGGCCCGCATCATTTTGCCCATGAATCCACTGTGTACAAAATGGAGGGCTAGAGGGCAAGTGGTGTGTCTTCTTTTGATCAAACCCTTTGATCAAAGCCTGTTTAACTCTGCCCATGTAGTGCTGTGGGCACCACCGGTGTGCTCTGTGAGGCAGAGTACACTTCTTGTACAGCCAGTGAGATGTTCTCCCTCATATGTGCTGTGAAATAGCTTGTGTACATCCTCGTCCTAGCACTGTGTTTTTCCTCTGATGCTGTTTTGTGATTGAAGTGGGAAAAAAAAAAATCATTTATGACGAGAGTAATCAATTTATAACACAGAGGAAAAGTGAATAAACCATAAAACAAGCATTTTTAATACTATGCACTAGATACTTTATATACTTTATATATTACATTAGCCATTGGCGTTGCTGCTGGATGGCTGTATAATACCTTTCAGTCTCATGTTTTACAGACATTTCTTTCCTTTCGTCAGGGAGGCTGGGAGCCTGAGCCCTCAGCTCCTGATACAGATCCAGAGTCAGATTGTCAGTGTCAATTACTTGTCAGTAGCACTGCTCCACTCGGGCTTCAGCTGTGAAAAGCTCAGTGTGCTCAATCGATCCTCGCCTCTCTGTGGCACTTCTTCTTCACCAGGATTTGAGTATTGATAAGCCTGGTGTAGTGCTCTTTTCCCCCCAAGTGAAGAGGCAGATCCGAAGGCCTTGAGGGTACCCTGCTCTCCCTCCAAACCCGGGGAACAGTATTGATCCGAATACTCGAGCAGTATTTCTCTGTCTGCAAGGTTAATCTGGGGCTCGGAAAGTTTTATTGCTGTTGATATGGGAGCGGGTTTAATGATGGATTTGAACTGAAACACACTGCTTGTCCAACTTTCATATAAAACAGGCTGGAGGTGCAGCCATCAAGTTGGGATAAGATGCTTAAATTGGAGAAATATAGTCACAATGCAGCAGTGGTTGTGATGTGTTTTATTTTTTTCTGTTTAGTATGACAAGAACAAAATGAGGGCAACATTAAAAATATTTTAAAAGAAATAATTGCTGTGATTCACTCCAACCATTGCCACTCTTCTTGTTCTGAATTCACAATGATCGAAGTGTTTTAGGCTTGCTTGTTTAATCTTTCTCCAGCCATTTAGTTTACAAAGAACTCGGGACCCCCCTGGCAGTCGTCTGCAACAAGAGTAAACGCTCCACCGACTTCCTCTTTTTAATGATCACAGGGTTATCAGATCTTAATGTTGACACCCTCTCGATTGAATATTCATCCTGCTGGTGTTTTTGCCCATTAATTTTTGATTGCTTCTTTGCTTTTCACTATTAAAGAGTAAAAAACATTTATACCCAAAGACTGAGCCATCACCCTGAATGTGGATTTGTGCAGGATCAAACCCGACACTTCTGGTGTGGCACTTTGTTTTCATGCAGCGCATGAATCTAAAAAGTGCACACAAAAAAAGTGCAGTTCATATTTTCTGCACGTTGGTTACTTTTAAGTCACAACGTTTATGTGGTAAATCAGAGAAACTTTCATACATAATACATGTCTGCTATCAACACATCCCAACTATTCTGCTGCTGTGACAATAAATGTCAACCTGAGAATAAGAAAGCAGTTCATTTTTAAAGCTCTAATCTGTATTCCTCTTTTTAATATTAGTTTTTCTACATCCTCGCTTTGTGGGAATTTATATTTTTCAAAACTTGCGCATGCTTTTTGCAGCCTTTTAAACCAAATGTATAAACTGAATGATAAAAAACATTTTAAAAGTCTGTTTGCACTGTGGAAATGTTGCATAATTATTTTTTTTTTTTGTGCAAAATTTACACATGTTTATTTCCTCAGAGTTGAATTGTGTGTCTGTCTGTGCCAGGTTCCTCTCCTCATCCCCTGTCACCGAGTCATTTCCAGCAGTGGACAGAGTGGGCCGTACATGAGCGGCAAGGGCGACCATCTCAAACAATGGCTGCTCACCCATGAGAGGCAGAGAGGGGAAGGCTAAAGCATGACAGAGCCCAACTGTCCTTCATTCAGTACACACACTCACACACACACACACACAAGGCCGGATTTTTTTTCTCTTAGAAAAAACACACACACACAAAACAGGGCCATAAAGTTTAGCGTGCTTGGCACACACCATGGAACAACTGGAGTTACTTGTAAATATTCAGTTTATACTCCTTTTTTAAAATCTAAGAATAGAGATGCTGCATAGTTAATGTGATACAGAGTTGTTGCAGAATTAGAATGTACAAAAATAACTTAAACAGAGAACAGTAGGAATTACAAACATATGCTCCCGTGGGTCTCCGTTGCGTTTGCCAGATAGTGCTGGAATGGTTTTTCTAAAGAATTATTATTCCCTTAAAAATATGTCTCTTGCATTGTTGTTGTTGTTGTTTTTTTCCTAAGCAGAATTAGTCTTTGTACCTCTCGTTGGTTTTTTAATTTCCTGCCAAGTGAATGCTTTGTTCAACATCCAGTGATAAAGGCTCTGAATTTTACGGCTACAAAGCTTTGTAGTGAAGCATTTGTTTTGTCTTCATTTAGATCTCATTGTTTGCTTTCGCCTTATAATCCACCTAGAGTGGAGATGTCTTATGCATTATATACTGTACTTTGGTTACATTAGACACGTTTAAATAAATACACATCAAAATGACAAATCCCGGCTTTTCATCATTTTAATTGCACTTAATTTAAAAACTATTTTCATATAGCATTCGCTCAGTTCAGCTCATAATTAATTATGCTGTATGTCTGTCTTCTTGCTGCAGCTCTGTATGTCAGAGCTCCTTCTTTTATTTCTGAGTGGTGTTTTCCATTAGAGGGCAGTACAGAACGGGAAACAGAAATCAACATTTCAACCTTGAATTCATCCTGCACATTTAATCTGTAATTTAAATGTTTATATGTTATTTTATTTTCATCACAACCCCGTTTAATCCCTTTGGGATAAATTATTCTTTCTTTTAAAAAAAGAGCATATGGAGAGGGCAGCAGGGGTGGTGTGTGTTTAGAGAGAATCAGCTGCTTTAATTGAATGTGTCCTGTACTTTTATTTTCTCCATTTCCTCACAATGATGTGTTGTAACAATGACAGTTTAGTCTTTTTTCACCCCCTAAATTCTCCATTCTCCTCACTGTCTGGTGCAGCTCCAGAGTGACCCTTACTTGCCCATAGTTATTCCACTTCTGCTCAGCCCAGGTAGCCTAATAATCCACCCTCCAAAAATAACCTCGGCTCTAACCTTTACAGAACCAATTCAAGTGGCCCACTCGCTGAATACATTTGAACTTTGCTGCATTTTGAATTTCTTATCCGATCAGCTCCGTGTGGCTGTCTCGCCGTGCTGCTGGACTCACTTACTCTGCCATTGGAGCCCCATCGCAGCGTAAATGTTGAGGCAGCAGACAGGCAGATGAAGAATGAGACTCAGTCTGTGGTTTCACAGAGGGCTAATGATGCCTGTGGTGACTACAGGCTACAGTCAGCCCCCTAACGAAGGGAGCTGTGACACAGCCACAAGGGGTCCCATTTAAGCCAGGCGCACTCTGAAGTGCACTGTAAGCACCCTCCTTTTTTGCTTGTGGCTAAGTAAATTCTATGGAATGCTATGAATTTAGCAACCAGAGATACTGATGTCTGTGGAGTTCTGCGGTTGATGTTAAAAAACAAGTCCAGCATCAAAGCTTCACACACGCTGCCAGTAATTGGCCGTGTAATTTGCGTAGGTACCCACGGAGTGTCTTTAAAATAATTCACACCTTTAATTTTTTTTATTTATTTCCCTTTTTTGTGGTATTTATCAGTATTAGTAGCAGTGGCATTATTATATCTGTATTATTTTCTTGTTGTATTTTCACCATCCACTCTCACATGGTGCATACTCAGAGATAAAAAGGGAATTAGATTAAAAGAAGCTGAGACGATCTCATCATCCGCACTGTTAATCTCTGTGAAACCTTTAATTTTGGCCTAATATCTGCCTCCTTTTCAAAGAGAGAGAGAGACTACAGGAGTGCGTGTGCGTGCGTGCGTGCGTGAATGTGTGTGTGTGAGTGAGCATGTGGCCACGCATGCTGGTGTGTGCACACATGTGTATGTCCATATGTGTGTGGGTGAAGTGGATGATATTGAGTCTGACTTCATAAATCACCCAGACACTGATAAACTCCCCATGCACCCACACACCGCTAATGGGCAACCCTTAAGGAGTGTGAGTGTCTCGTGCGGCGTTTGATTCAACATTTATTAACCCCCTCACACACACACTCTCTCGCACATACGACACACACTCATTTGAGCCCCAGAAAGGAGCGAGGATATGGTTGGTGGCATCCGTAGCGTTAGAGCGGGGTTTTGACCTGGCCGGGCCGTATTAATCATGGCCGATGGTAGTAAGATACATTTTAGCTTATACAGCCACAACAACAACAGCCTCTGCATTTCCTAACATTAGTTTCCTTCTCATAACTTATATCCTGTCTCCAACTCCCTACTTCCCATCTCATATCCTGGCACCCCTCCTCATTATAGAACAATTTTCTGCCCCCACATCAAATACAAACACACCCTGTGCCTCCATCTCGTGCTCTTCATACATGTCGGCTCATAATTCTAATGTTATCACAACCTGCGCCCTTTGGTACAAGTCGCGAGCTTAGTGGGGACCCTGCCGAAGTTAATCCCGCAGCCACATCACTGATTCTTAAATAGCTTCTTTTATTCTTCCACCGAAGTTTCTGTGCTTAAAACACAAAAAAAGTGAAACTTTTCGGAGCATATTAACTCAGCTGCAAGCAGCGCGCTGTTGTTGGGAAGCCAGAGGAGTATCCGGCATGCAGATAGGCGATGTCCAACAGTCAGTCAGACAGATAGACACGGGCATAGATAGCTGGATAGACAGACATTAGACTGGGGCTTGGCTGCGCTATCAGGTTTCCTCCCCCTCTGTCTGTCTGCCGGGACAGCCTGGCCTCGGAGGCCCTGACACCGAGGCACCACGCAGCCAGCCACGACAGCTGCCACAGCAGCATCTAATACCAACACACTCCATGCTTCACCACGACTACAAAGAGAAATATCATTTCAAACATGGCATACTTTGATGCTCTTGTAATGATCTTTGTGTTTTGAGAGAGAACGCAGGATTCGCGTGGTGCCGCTTCTTTCTTTTTTTCTTTTTTTTTCATTATTTGTGTTTCTTTAGAACAAAGAGACTCCCCCCGAAATGAGCAAGTTTAGGACAGGGGTGATGAGATAGAGCAGGATTAAACGAGAAAGTAAAAGAAACCCTGAGAGGTATCAGCATGCGAGTGTGTGTGCGTTAGTAACCTTGTATCAGCGTGTCATTGTAACCCCGTGAACTCGAGCGTTGGTCTGGGGGTCTCTAATTAGGACCGGCTGATGAGCGGCCATACATTACGTGAGAGCGGGGGCCTGCGAGTGTGTATCCCTGCATGTATCAATCTGTGACTATGTAGTGTGGTTGTCAGCGTGGTAAGGAGAGTGTCTCAGCCTGGAGAAAGTGCAGGTCTAGCCTTGGTCATGTTGACGGAGGGGCGGCACTTCAGAGGCTCCAGGACCCCATGGCACCAGTCTCCCCAGTCCCCCAGACAGACTGGGAGCATCTGGGCTCTGTCAGCGCCTCTGGCCCCTGCAGACTCCGATCTATATGACGGGGGAGAGGAGTGCATTGGATCAGGGAGAGGGAAAATATGAGCCAGATTCCTCAGCCTTGTGCAAAATGCATGCTTTTGCCAGTTAGCATGTAACATGTGTAAGTGTGTGTGTGTGTGTGTGTATGTGTTTGGCTGCATTAAGGCCTAATAACAGGTCATAGTGATTAATTTTGTATGATGTGAGATGGGAGTTATTGATTAGACGACTAATGCTGGAGAAGTCCTTTTTATAAACTGTCCAATTAAGAATTAATTAAAAGTGAGCAGCTAAAAATATGCAAAGCCTGTTCTGAGCAAAAAAACATCAAGATAAGACTGACAGATATCAGTCCAGAGTTTCCTTATGAAAGTCAGCAGTGATTTGATCATGTGGATATAGCTCCTAAGCTCTGCCACATGGAAACTGATACACACACTTGCCAAGACTAATTAATCCATACACTAAATTAGGAATATAAATTGTGGTCCCAATTTAACAAGGTCAGTTTTAACTTCTCCCTTTACACTTTATTTAACTGTGTAGGAGAAGAAAAAAAAAAGAATCCCTATCAATGTGCTTCGCTTATTATGATTGACGATTGATGATTAAGTCCTCCAGCTGACACACACCACCAAAGCCGGTGAGTTGGAATTGGATGTGACACATACACAGTTCTGCGTGTTAGGTAATTCGTTGACGAGGGGCCAAATTCATTTATGGAACAGCGGTATTGGCAGGCATGGACACTCTCTGCAAAAACAACGATAATCACAGAGGTTTGGCGCGGCGTGACAAGGACTCTTCAGGGAAAGGCCCTTACACGCTGCTTTGTTGGCCGTTCCTCCCTAAGATGGAGGGAAACATCCGCCACTGTTCTTAAGATGAGAGTCGCTCAGAGCAGGAGGAGAGGTTTATGTAAGGTGTGATGATGTTTAAAGGGCTTGATTAGCATGGGCTGGTTTGTGGGAATAGCTCGTCGCTTATTAGAAAATGTGGGACGTATAGAATTTTATTGAAAAAATGAATTCAACCACAGCTTCACTTTTTAGGTGAAAGTGATTTTTTGGTTTTTTTTTTGCAGAATTGATGAAATAAAGGCTCTGATAAATCCTCTGTAATGAAACATGAGGGGGACCCTGTCTCAAGCCATTTAATCTCTTTTCACATTCTCCATTTTTTCTGCTAATGAGCCTTATTGACAATCAAACAGAAGCTGTCATCCCCCAGGATGCAACACTCCCAGCCCCTGCGTGTTTGTCATAGTGTCCTGGCAATCAGAGCTGCCTGCAAGACCAGGCTGGCAGTTAGTGGTTCTCACAGCAGCGCTGCCTGAAAATGGCACACTTCCTGTAGAGTTGCAGCTGCCACCTCTGCTACTTCCATTACTTTCTATAGCATGCAGATGTTGTATCAACATTCCCTGCCAAGGGGACTGCAATAACTGTGAGATTCATGCCATGTTTCAGAGGCACGTCAATTTCTCAAGTGGCACAATTAAAGAGGGAAATACAGTACCAGGTTTTTCACAGGCGCTGAAATCGGAAAAGGGCTTTTTCACTTTTTTTCCAAAGGGGGGCTGTTTCATAAGGGTTCAGAAATCCACCCGATTTTTACTGCCCTTTTCCTGAGTTGAGCTGTTCTGTGAGCCTTTGTGCGGCAGACCTGTTGTGACCCACAGCGGATATGGAAATGGGGCTAAGGTTTTATGGGCCAAACGGATTGGACACAGTCAAGCTCAGGGGGCATGAATATTGGATGTTATTTCTGCTCCCTTTTTATGTAATCCATTGCCAATACATTATTAATAGATGATATCATATCCAGAACTACTGGACAAAGCACTACAGAGGAGTACTATGAAAGGAGCTCTATGTGGTGGAGACTGTGGCAGAAAATACAGTTCAAGTGATATTATTTTATCACTGTAGCCTAGCACTCCCTGACCAGGCAATCTTTACAGTGTAATTTTTGGGCTAAGCGAAGTTCATAGAAGGAAAATATAGTGAATAGTGTATTTCTACCAGGGGTAAATCCTGCATTTGTGGGTTTGAAATGCACTGAAACATTGATGAAGTATCAAATGACACCCAAATACAAGTTTAATGGATTTTGAAGCACTGGGATACTTTGCTCATCCTTCTCGACTGCAGTGAGTGAAGTGGAAATCTTTGCGAGGATCTGGAGTTTTCCTTGCAAAGCTGACTCCCAGTGTACAGTAGCGGGGGAGCCGTGTCTTATCTGATGTACAGATTCACAGACAGGAGACTGTGCTAATGTGGGACTCTTAAAAAAAAAAAAAAAAAAAAAAAAAAGGGTCACACTCCCTGTTTTGATTCAAATGTTGAATTGTTCATAAAAGGTCAGACTCCCGATTTTGATTCATTGTCATCTCAAAGTTATGATCTCTGCTTGTGCAGTTTTTATGAGTCACTGAAGCAGCATCACACTCGTGTATAAACTCCACGAGAGTTTTTTTTTTTCTTTTTTTTTTCCCCTGCACAAAACACATCACTCAGCGGTTACACAAATCCTGTCTGTCCAAGAGCAAATCCTTAAAAAGTACTTCTCAGCACTGCCCATTGAGCAGAGAAGGTAAACTCCTGTCCTGTCCACCTCTTTCACTGTTACGACTTTCTTTCTGGATACTGTACAAAGTATTATCACATCAACATGCGATTTAAAAAAGAACATATAAGCCTCTCAATAAGAGTTACATAGGGAGTGGATGCGTAAGGTAATATTCTCTTTTTAAGGTCAGTTTGAATTGTTTTTTCTCATGGGAAACGGCGGATTGATAAAGAGCAAACAAAACCTCTTTTCTGAATGCTTGTCCTCCATGGCCTCAATGAAGGTTTCATTCCTTTATATCATCCAGCCCAATTCCCAGCATGCACGGCCATTGTGGCTCTTTCAACTGGAGCTCTCCATTGACTGGCTCATTGTCCGGCCGCTCTTTTGTGTGCGCTATCACCGGAGCACAATCTTTCACCTGAACAGCACAGGAGCGCAGCCTGGATGTGGTCACGTTAAAGAAGAAAAAAAAAAGAGGAAAAAAAACCCAAAAAACTGAGTCACCCATACAGATGCCAGGCTGCACAATTAACCCGACACTAATGAAGAAATATTTAGTGCGTATTATATCAGCTTTTAAAAATCTCAAGTGATGCTTGTTAATAACGCGGTTATTAGTCATGCTCAGGCAGCCCGCGTCACACAGAGATGTTCAATATCACCGCTCGGGCTTATATTATTGAGAGGAGGTTTTTTTGAAATATAACAATGCACGAGCAGATGTTTGAAGAGTGGCCCTCGGCAACACAAGCCCAGTTAAGATCGATATTGCTTTCAATATTTCTTTCCTTTGACAGATAACCAGTACTGAGGAAAGTCTTGATAAGAGTGGCAACATATGGATGTGGTGAGCCTCGCTCTCTTTTGATTGCGTGACCCCCTGACCTTTGACTGTGTTTGAGAGCGAGGCAGCCACATGGTATGGTGGGGGTCTGTCAGACTCTGGTTATGGGGCATTATTGACCCAGGATTTATAAATATTTAATGCACACATTAAGATCATGGTGGAGGGTGGCCATTAGAGTTCTCCAATAAAAGAGGCTCTCACGATGATTGAATGGTGTGGCAGAGCTAGTGGCTGGTTGTTGGGTACAGAGAAACCTGCTGAGACAATATACTGTACCTCGTGTCCGCCTGCCAGAGCTCTTAAAACTGGCAACTGAGCAAACTTGTCTTTATTTTTTTTATTGTGTTTTCACCCTCTGAATTTTTCTTTCTCCTCTGTTTTTGCTCAGTTGTTTCATTTATAAAAAAATAAATAAATAAAAAAGCCCAGACTTTTTTTTTCATTGAGTAATAGAGATAGCAGCGAGCGAGGCGATAGATTCAAACCTGTGTATCTGAAGCAGATAATGCAACGTCAGGAAGCAGATGTGTGTGGCTATTGTTATCAGACACGCCGGACTATCGGGGGAATGATTTGAAGCACAAGGCAGCTGAAAATTAAATAGCTCTTTTGAGTGTATCTGTCCTTTGCTGCTATCAGCAGCTCCTGGACTATCTCCCCGTGCCGCCAGATCCGTGCATGCCGGTTGACATAATAAGCTGTGATATGCTGATTGCCACTCAAGTTGCCGTCGTTTAATTGCGCATTAAAGGCAGAGGTGGCCTCGGACAATGTTGCCTTGATGAGAAATTGACATTTTGTGACCTGCTCTCTGCGACCACTCAGGATGCCAGATAAGATGCTCAGTTGTTTTTAAGGAGAACCACTATTCTTCCCTCAAACACTTCTATCCTCCTGTTTGACCCACTTGATGAGTATAGATTTCACCGTGGCCCCTCTTTCAGCGCTCAAACTATAAGAGGTTCAAAACGATACCAGCCCTTATAGACAAAGGATAACCTTGCTCTTTCAATGTATTGATTCTTTATTAACTAGGTGGCTTAATGCAATGAAATGAGGGATTTGAATGAGCCCCATTTGGGGTGCTTTGAATAAAAAGCTTGCACTGTTTATGAATGACTACAATGAACCTTTGAAGCACCACAGATGCAGGATATGCTGATACAAAGACCAGTAGGAATATGTCACAATGTCAGAGTGCTTTGCTTGAAAGAATATGAGTAAAGAGCAGTTTTCATCTTTTATGGATGTTACACTTTTCCACAGGTTTCAAACAATTATCTCTATAGCAATGTCTAAACACTACATCTTACAGACGAATCACAGGTTTTTGTCCTCATGAAGTTTCGACTGTCTTTTTCTTGTTGCTGATTGTCAGTTTGTCTGCCAGCCAAACTGTACTTAAAACTGAAGAAGTCCACAGTTGAGGAGCTATTGTGTTTTTACTGAAAATTTTAATAAAACATCACTTATTCATTTCTGTTTCCATTCCAAATGTTGACATTTTTAAATTTTTCTTCCCTGTAAACACATGTAAGCTATGTGGCAGAGTCATAAGTGGTGAGTAAAAATGACTTCTATACATTCTACAAAACAGAAAAAAATACAACCACAAATGGAGTGTTTTTTTTATCTCCAAGGTTGTCCCTCATGCACATTAGTCTCTATTGGATCTTAACAACTATCATATGGGTCACAAACAATTTATTTGACAATACAACCAACAAAGTTTTCTCCAAAATGGTCTGTATAGATAATTTAAAATCAATATAAAAATAAACAATGAAGTTTGACTTCCCCTTTAAAAAAATGGACAGAGAGTCTTGACGGAGTAACACAAATTTTTGAGGATACACATGAAATATATGCACATTGCATTTCATCAAATACAAAAAGAAAACAAATGAAGGCAACAGTTCTTGGCTGAATTATCTGTGCTGCATCACTATATTAAGGGCATGACGATTAATACATACATAATGAAAAGCAATATACAAAATTTCAGAGATAAATACATTATTTATAGTTGATATGTTACAAAATTTCCCTCAGTGAGCGCAAGTGTGTATTTGAACAGAAATATGACAATGAACTACTATACTCCTACATTCTCAATGGATTTTAATTTTGTTTTTTAAATGTTTTTTTGTCGATCTAAAAGAACATGAAAAAGACAGATGTATAAATATTTAGCACAAGTTTGGCAATATCACAATAGTCTACAATTTTTAACCACATATAAAACACATAAGGGAGTTGGAGCTAGAAGGGGGAGACTGCTCCTCATCAACAAGAAACAGACTTCACAGTAGCCTAGGAATGCATTAATATACAGTGCTAGCAAAAAAGTTGAAAAACATGGCAAAACACACTTGCTTAAAAGGAAGCTCTAGACATGGAAGTACATCATATTCATCAACAGAGCAGTGTTTTGTACACATCAGTGTGCTTGTTGAATCAAAGAGGATTTTTTTTACTTTTGAAGATGATTTCTAGCTACAATAAATTACAAAATTTAAGTTAAAATGCAGGAATGAAACATGATACAACCTTACCCACCCAGCCCCGCCCCTTTTTACTCGTATTTGTTTGTACTTTTATGATCAATTTTCTACATTATATATCTCATATATTTTTCCAGTTGAAATTCAAACTGTCTTGGCCCCTGTGTATTTTTCTCACACATAAAAATACAAAAAGTCACATTATAAAGACACACAACTGTTGTGAATCTATTAAAAGAGAGTTGAAACAGAAAAAACAATTTCTGAGGCAAACAAGTTCATTGGCAAATGTACTGTACATCAGTGTTTTTACTTTACAACCAGATGGTGAGTCCACAGAGTCCCTTCCAGTATTGAGTGTGTGGTTGATTGGACGGATCCGAGGCCGAAGCACAACCCGACAGGTATACAAAATAAACCCTTCATCATCCTGTGTCCTCTTCAAGGGTGATAAAATGAGGGGGGGTTGAGGGGGGGAGGAGGGAATAAACAAACCAAAAAAATCCCCACAGAAAAAAATATTGTTCCTTGTGAAATCCTTTTTTTTTCTGCAGGTTTTTTACGAAAGTCATTGAAAAGAAAAAAGAAAATCATTTCTTTCTTTTCTTTTTTTTTCTCTCTCCGTCTTTAAAAACAGAACAAGCGAGGTTGACTATACATTACACCAGCGTTTTGCAGTGTGCTGAGGGGGTGTCCTGTGAAGTGGTAGTGTGTAGACTGGTGCTTGAGATGACGAAAGTGCATTTACATTGGAGGGACAACCAGGCCGGACATGGCTGGGGACAAAAAGAGACAAAAGAGAAAGAGGAGACATTAGTTTATTCGGCTAAAACAGGTGTGGATATAATTATGAAAATTATTTAAAATGCTTTAACTTAATGCATGCATGTGTGTGTATGTGTGTGTACCAGCATTTGGTGACAGTGTCAGTGTCGAGTTGAGTTTC
>OOFC01003709.1:7709-20604 GCA_900323345.1 Pseudochromis fuscus | reverse complement strand
TTGCGTCCTCGGCGTCACGCTTGTCGAGGAACCGCACGAAGGCGAAGCCCCTGCTCTCTTTGGTGTACCTGTCCCGCGGGATGTACACGTCTCCCACGCGGCCGTACTTCTCGAAGACTCGGCGCAGAGTCTCCGGCGAAGTTCGGTAAGTCAGGTTGTCCACTTTCAGGGAGGTCATCCCCTCCACGTCTGGCGGCGGCCTTCCGTAGTTCATTTTCGTCGTCTCCAGGCAACAGAGCGGGACGACTAAGACGGAAAACGTTACGCCTTCACGTGTGTAAATAAAACCGTAGCTTTAGCGTTATTAACTAACTCCAGATGGTAGATTTAATTCAAAGTCTACGTTTCTCCAAATTGTTTGGCCCTGCACGTCGCGCTCCCAAACCACCGCGCTGCTTTTCACGTGAAATGGCGGCAATCAGGCTTCCTTTTCCCCTTTCTTTGCGCCCGTGTTGGCCTCCTCTGATTGGCTGTTCCACCGTACGCCTCCTTCACATTCAGTGTCACACCGCTCCCTGTCGGCGGGGAGGCGCTCTGCAACTACACCGGTGGACCGCTATTTCTGCCTTTGTCCCCTTTAGTTGTAATGAAATAACCATAATGCATTTGTGTTTTTCATTTTTTATGAACTCCACATATTGTTGCTTTAACTTGTAGATTTTTAACAATTAGATTTTTGTGATTCTACCTGTTGCAAAAGCGTTTTTGTCCTACATTGTTGACCTGTTACTTGTCTTTCCTCGTGTGTCCAGTGGGGTTATTATTATTGTTCCCTGCTCCCACAGAGCCGTCCATACTCCCTGCACTGCAGTCAGTGCTGCTCGCACAGTTGGCGTAGGAAGGTCACAATATAAAGCGGTTCGTCACTAGCGGCTGCTGAAGAGAGAGGAGAGAGAGAGAGAGGGAGAGAGAGGGAGAGGGAGAAGGGGGACTGCGCAAAAGCCACGGTCCGGATTTGTGCCTGGCTGACGTCATGGGGAGCCACAGACCTCTCTGACAGGATCCAGCACCGACAAGCACCGGGGGATACACGATTAACATCCAGCCAGGGCCGGGAGGTGTCGACGAGCACTGCGCTGTTTTGTGCGTAAAGTGGAAAAAGTAGGCGCAGAGATTTGGCTCCAGGTCGATTGTTGCGGCTGCGGCGCACCATGAGAGCGCTCCCCCGCTGTTAAAGGGACTACTACGGCTGCTTTCTGCCTCAAAACGAGCTGCACTGTTGGCTACGAGAGGGATAAGCAGCCCAGAGAACAACTACTAATCCCCGGGACGGTCACATTCACGGCGGGTGCTTGGACCCGACAGAAATGGACAGGGCAGCACGAACTGGATTAAATGATAGGGAATAAAAGAGGCACAGCAGCGGCGCACAAAGCGAACCTGAAGTGTTATGCCCGTTAACCCGTGTGGTCTTTCTTTGACTGGAAATGGGAGCTTTAACAAGCAGACAGAACATAGGCGTGGAAGAAGTGGACATTCCGTCCAATTCGGTGTATCGTTATCCGCCGAAATCTGGTAAGTCACCACACAACAGGTCGGACTGGGGTGTGGGTAAACTGTTTCATGCTCCTTACCTCACTGCAGATGATTTATTCTTGGTTACAGGCGCATTGAGGGGGAACCATCACCAGCTTGTTTGCTGTCAGGCCTTCAGGGCATTGCAGGCTTTAACCTACCTGTGGAGACCTTTCCACTTTATTCACAGCGCACCCTGTTCTTTACCTCACATTTATGTGTTTGATAATTTATTCAAATTATTTATGCCACTGCAGAATTGTTGTAATGTTTATGGAGGGACAGCAACACACAGGACCACCCCTCCTTTATAATTCATCCCCATGTCCCTTTCCTTCTATTTTTTTAGGTTTATCTTGTATTTCCATGTATGTGCTGAGTGTCAGACAGAGCTGGGATTGGCTCTTCTCTTGGTGCATCTCTGAGCATCTAGCTGGACTGGGTTGTTGGCATCATGTCTGAAACTGTCTGTCTATGAAGATAAATAAGTCATGATGTATTCCCAGAGGATGGACATAAAAAAGACCAGCATCACAGTCAGCAGGAGATAGGTTTCATCCATGGTCTGGGAGCATATAAAAATAAAAATAGGTCTACATCTAGTGCTTTTTCTTCATTAATATGTGGATCATTTAAAGTGCTTTATTTCTGTCAATAAACTTAAAAATATCATGCATTTTTATTTCAAGATATATGTCGATATAATTGATCTCTTTTTCATAGTATTATGGTTTTATGCAGATGCGTCCGACAATATCTTTAACTGACCTTTATTCTTTGCATTATTTTCTCAGTTGATTGATTAGTCAGTGAAATAAATGTAGTAATCCCAGTTATATCCAGTGAAATACCACAAAAACAACCAAAATGGAAGCTGGAACTTGTGAATTTTTGAATATCAAGATTCGATTGATAATTTTATGTTGATCGATTACAGTATACTTGGTCATATTCTTGCCTCGGCCTTGACTAGTCATTTTTAAATAGTGTCTTTTTCAGCAAAAGTTCTTGTACGACTGTTGGTCAGTGACATATGTGAGAGCTGCTTCTTATTTATTTATTTATTTTAGATTAAAAAACATTAGCCAGCACTGCTCTCTTACAGTCAGTCCATCTGACTCGCAAGCTGTCCTTTGGACCTCAAACTGACCTGTGTGTTTTCAATCTGTCATGTTGTTGTTCTGCATCGTGCTCTGCTCCCTACCCGGGGGGATTTCAGCAGTAATCCAATTTTTAACGTAACAAAACAACAACAAAAAAATGCTTTTGTGTTGGAAGATATAAGGTTATTGCTTTTCAGATCAGATACAGACATAAAGCAAAAATAAAAAATATCCCACAAAATGAGATCCCAAACAAAATCAAGTTGGAGAGTTTTATTCTGCTGAGGCATCTAATATCTTAGATTTATATGCAGGAGAAGGGATGGGAGGGAAGGAAAGGGTTGACTTGAAGCTGTCATTAGCTTCACTCTCACCCCAGTAGCTGAATTAGTCATTGGCTCTATGAATTTGTGATATAACAGTCCTGGTTCCTGGCAGGAGGGGAGGAAGGTGGTGGCGATGGCTGCCAGTGAAACCGATCTGTCAGCCCCAGTTCCTGTCTGTGGGATCTGGTGACAAAGCCTGAGTCCGTGGCTGCCGCTCCCACCTGCTGTAAATAATAATAAGGTGGTGAAGAGAAAGACAGCGAGCGTTGTCACTGGGGCTTTTTTCCTTCCCTCTGAAGGGTTTAAGGTCAGATCCTCCAAACACTTTGTCCTATCCACCGTTAATAAGTGTCAAAAAAAACAAAAAAAACAGACCAATGATGCCAGACTCAGAGCAGAAGCATGACTTGACTGCCCAGCGTGTATTTAAAGACTGTAAACCACCATTACAGTCTTATGATATTAGCCCGCTCTGTAATTAAAAAGCAGGAACGTCTATTTAGTCTTGTTGTCATCAGCCTGAAGTTTCGGTAAACAGGCGGACATGCTGCAGGCCAATAACAGCCCCAATTCAGTCAATATTTTATTTTTACCTTCCTCTTGGAGGGAACGTTTTTCCAGTCCAGTTGTCTTGTGTTTTGTGCAGCGGTTTGAGATTATTTGGCTGTTGCAGTGACTGGGTGGTTAAATGGTTTAAGTATTTAAAGGAAATGTTAATGTTTTATGCCAGTGAAGTGCCAGATGGGTGAGTTGTGCAATTGGTGAAAGAATGACTGTGAATTATCTCAGTTTGTAGCCATTCATTTTGCTGTGGGTCCTTAGATCTGGTGTTAAATTTTTTGTTTTTTCAATTCCAGTGCAATTTTTTGTAGAAATAAAACACAAAAATTATGAACAACAGTTTAGGCTCCAGCAGACCCCCATCACACAGCTGAATGAGCAGGTATAGGAAATAAATGAATGAATGAATGTATACATGGAAATTGACACATTCTGCTACTCACCAAGCTCCTAGTGTGTTTAAAGTATGATATATTTAATATATTTTCAGTCTCTTGTGATTTAAATTGAGTTCCCCCTCTCTCTCTGTCTCTCTGTAGGAAGTTACTTTGCCAGCCATTTCATCATGGGGGGAGAGAAGTTTGACTCCACCCATCCGGAGGGTTACCTGTTCGGGGAAAACACAGACCTTAACTTCTTGGGGACCAGACCTGTAGCGGTAGGTATTCTCACACTGTGAAAAACTATTTCTGGAGCTGGACTAAAGGCCAGACTTCAGCTGGACTTCTAAATTTATCTGATTGCACAAAGTTAACTCTTCACTATCTTGTGTTAAGCTAATTTGCTATATGGCAAGTAATCAAAACATAACCGATGACCAAACATATACATCGATGTCTTTTCACTCCATCAGAAAATGTAAAGCTCCTTGAAGAAACATTGCTGTGCGGTCATGAAAAACTCATTGCTTTATCATAATGCTATCTGTAAACCAGCTTATGTCACGTGTTGCCATAGAAACACACATACACCAATGGTAATACAGTGATGCAAGAGATGGGAGTACATCCTGGATCCATCGCAGGGCTAACACACAAAGATAAGCAACCATGCATGCTGACACTCACACCTGTAGCCAATCAGAAATCTCCTTTTAACCCACCAATCATGTGTTTCAACTGTTGGAAGAAATACCCAAAGAAATCCCTCGTCTGCACAGGGAGAACGTGCAAACTCCACCTAGAACATTCTGTCTCTGTTGCTGTGAAGCGTCAGTGTGAAGCAACACTTCGCCGCCTGATCAAAATATAGAAAGGGTCTAACACTATAGACATCTTGAGCTTTCAGTCGTTTCACACCGTCTTCCTCAGCAGATGGAGTTTATCCTGAAGGTGAATAATTATAGATGCTCAAGAGAGTAGTTTAACAAATTAGAGCTGTTGTTCCCAAGGCCAAAACTCTTCAAATTAGACAAATAACCCATTGATTGTTGTTTCGGGTGTATATGTTAAAGATAAACACAAAACACAGTACCACAGTATAAAATGAAATATGATTATAATAAAGTCAAAATGTATTTATAGTGAAAATATAAACCACTGGCTTGAAGTGCAAAAAAGTGCAGTACTTCCGATGGCCACAAGATGCCGAAAAGCTCAATAAATCAGTAATTTTTTTCACATATTCAGATGTCATCAGCTAAATTTTAATCTTCTTATCATCGATCTGAAGAAAACATTCATAATCAAGTAGATATTAGGCTTCAAAAACAGGAGTGTTTAGGGGCAGGGCTAGTTTGATCGACAGGTCTGGTCTTAATGAGAGGAGCATTGAGATTAAAGCCTCATACACATTGGACAGTCTCCTTAAGTTCAAGGATCAGACCCGCCTCCTAACTCCTCCGCTCTAATCCAAATATGGTCACTTCTGGCTCCAAACAACCAACACGGCGACATTCAGATGCAGATCTCTGGACTTCAAAAGCGAGTCCACAAACACGAGGGGTGACATCACATTAGCTCTCTTCTGTCGATATACAGTCTATGATATAAACATATAAAAACATATATATGTTTTCAAGCACAATGGAAATGCTGGTTTGATTGTCCACAGCAGTTACGTACCCATGCAGTATTTTGCCAGTGCACTGTTTACGTATTTAAATCATGCTGTGTTGTGTACCTTTGCAGAATTAGCTAATATCAAGAAGATTCAGGTAAAAAATTAGATATAATTCTATGAAGATTTTGAAAATTATGTTAAAAAAATGGGACCATTAAAAATGTCATGGTCATGGTGATGATCTAAATTTATCTTGACATTTGAGAAGCAAAACCTGCTATTTATTTTGGCATTTGATCGATCAAAACATTGATCAGTGGAGGTTTCAGCATCAAAAGGTGTTGCTGTCTTCACGTCATGTGCATTAATTCCTGCAGCTGTGATGCCTGCAGTGGCAATTAACAGGCTTTCAGACTGCTGCTGACTGAAATTAATTTCAACGTCTCATCCTGTCAGGCTAATTGAAAGTGAAATGACAGTCTGCCGACTCTCTGTACAAAGCGCCCGATAAGCGAGGCCCCCTCTGGAGGGTTCGTTCAAACCGTGAAATTATGAACCTGAAGGTCAAACTAATGAGAGCTGCACATCACAAAGAGCTGTAGACCCGCAGCGGAAAGAGGGAATTTGACACAGACCGAAAAGCTTGGAGGGAGTTAAAGTGTTTGACTGAGTGAAGCTGATATGGAGAGACTCTGCTCCATCACTCGGTGCACTAATCTCAGTCGCACTGCCGTTTCTGTCTAGACTGGGGCTAAAATTAGGAGTGCAGTTTTTCTCCCGATTATGTGGGTGTTTATAATCCTCCTGTGGGCACAGAATTCAGCCGGTGATGGTGTGTGTGTGTGTGTGTTTTGTTCTTGTACGTGTGTCTGAAGCCGTACCAGCATTATATAATGTTTGGTGGTTTCCAAGCAGATGGTGCTGTGAAATCATAAACCCGACCGCAGTTGTTGTGTTGTCAGTCTCCTGCACCGCTCGACAAATATGATAATGGATGCGGCTATATTTAGGGGATTTTTCCGAAAGTCCTGCCTTAAGCACACAAATGCAAAATGGATTTTTAGGCACAGCATGGCTAATTCTGTTGGAACTATCTCCGTCACGATTCGATGGATTGGCCTGAAATTCTGCACTGGCTTTCATGATTCCCCGAGGATGAATTGCATTGATTTGCAGACCCTCTGACTTTTACTCCAGTGCCATCAGGAGGTGGACTTTTTAGTTTTTTCTTAGCAAAATGCATCAACAAATATTAGATGGATTACTACAGAATTTGCTGCAGACATTCATGTGCTCCACAGATTAATTCAGAGCCTAAATAGACCGACAGAAATACATTGTAGTTGTAATTTTCCTTGTTCTGTAACAACAAATTGCAGATTTATGTGCTGTAAATGGATACTATTCATCCACAAGTGAAATCGGGAGGTTACTAATGAATGGGAATAAAATTTAAAGCAATATTAGGTGGTGGTGGAACAGCTTATAAAAGATCTTGGACAAACAAAAAAATGCAACAAAACTTCAAAATATGTTTTGTTGTTTGTTTTAAAGATAATCATGTGATGTTGCACAAATACTCCCTGTTAATAGAAAGTGGTTAAATGTATAGAATACTATCACAAAAAGTATGTAGTACAGTATAGGATTAGTTTGTAGTATGACTTTTATGAGCCTGTCTGTCCGATTTATAATTACTGTATTTTCCGGACTATTGAGCGCACCTGTCTATAAGCTGCTATTGAATTTATTCCAACAGTTTCATGTGGTCCACTCTGACCGGGTCTGATGTGACGAGGCTAAATGTATCGGCGGCGCGGAGCTTGCTAGCTTGTAAAAAGCTAACGAGCTTCGTGCTGCCGATACATGAGAAACACCGGTGTTTAAGCAGCAGGGTTCAAAGCATCGGAAAAACGTACTGGCTTATATTCCAGAAAATACGGTACCTAAAATTGGCTTTTAAATTTTTGTACACTGTTCATATTATTCAAAAAGAAAAACAATGTAAGGTTTTTGTTTTCGCCTGTGAAGAGATGCAGACTGTTGCACTGACGTTTCATCATTTTTCGTACGTTATAAGACCCACAGTGTTGCCTGTGAGTTTCCAGTGAATGGCTCTTTTCAGCATCTGTTACTCCGTGTGTGTTTGTTTGTGTGGTTTACAGGCGTGACTCCTGCTGAGACCCAGATGTGTAATGGTGCTGAATACGGTGCCATTCACAGCCACACAAACACACTTAAACACACGGGCACACAGATGAGGGGTTGTAGTGTGGAGGTATCCGACCACATCCTGCATGTTTCTCCTCCAGAGATCCTCAGACCGCCTCGGCTCTCCTCTTACGCTCATTCAGCAACTTCTGCCTTCAAACACACAACAAAGGAGCGCTGAGAACTAGGCCGCGGATTGGGTCAAGTTTAGAGATCAAGTATCAAACATTACACCAGCGTGTATAATGTTGGTTTTTATTGCTGGAGGCATCACAAGATATTTTCTATTTTCTATCAAAAACACAGCTTGAAAGAAAAACACAGACTCTGTTTGACCCTGGACACTCCTGCGGTCCCTTTGTGCGCAGAAATTTTGGCGAAACACTGTCTGAAGTGTCAGCCTTGTCCCTGGAAAGACACAATCTGAGCAGATTTTTTGCTCCGGCTCAGCACTTGTCAGCACCAACAAGATCCGTGCTGACAAACCAAAACCTCTTTTTGTGTTAAGGTTAAACCGGGAGCAGCCGCGGTCATCGTGCAACCCTGAATTTGCTGCGGTGAAGAGAGGAATGTCGGGGCGGCTGAGGGAAAACGACTGCTGCTGCTCTCCAGTCCAGATAACGTTGTGTTTTACATCTATAATTTGATATTTTCTTTTTGCTTTCAGTTTCCCTATGCAGCCCCTCCACCTCAGGAACCAGTAAAGACGCTACGAAGCCTTATAAACATTCGAAAGGACACGCTGCGGCTCGTACGGTACGCACCTGATGCAAACCTCTCATTACACCACTGTTGTGTATCCACTCAGCTATTTTTAGGGAGGAATACCACAACGGCTAATTTGAGACATAGTGTAAAATCATTCATGTTTTTCTTGTCACACCGGCTTCTATTTTTAGCCGTTACATATGGTACGCCACCAAATTATTAAACTGAAGCCAGAAATGAATCCCCCCCAAACATATGTTGCTGGATCTAATAAAAATTCTAACCTTTTCAGATAATTCAAGCTCGAGGCGTCTTTTAATGAGATTTTATGGAGCCTTTTGTCCTGTTCTCGTCCTTGTCCAGGTGCAGCGAGGACTTGAAGCTGCCAGGTGATGAGACGGCGGGGAAAAACAGGGCCTGCTACAACGTAGAGTTCACCTTTGATGCTGACACACAGGTGGCCATCACCATCTACTACCAGGCCATGGAGGAGTTTCACAATGGAGTGCCAGTGTGGGTATTTTGTCTGAAATACTGATCTCTTCATTGAACAGACGTCCGCTGATTTATTGCTAAACTGTCTGCCGTCGCAAATTGCTTTGACTCGTGTTGAAAATGTGTAACATTTATTTTGCCGCAGCTGCGGTTTGCTGACAGCAGGCATGTCTTCAAAAGCTTCTGACTGTCGCACGACTTTCTCCAGAGACCCGACTGATCCACAGCTTCCTCATTAATATTAAAAATTTCTCAGTTTGTCCCATAAATTACATCCGCTCCATCACAGAAAGATGGCTTGGTTTTTAACAGCTGTCTCACAAGAGAGTGATCCTAGATGTGCAGTGTGATGTACGGATTAAACATTTTTGGTATGAAGAGATCAGAGGTTTTGGATCTGCTGTTAGTCTCAGTCAGTAGCCAAAGTTGTAGAAATCACAACTGGTTAAATGTTATGTTTTTTTCAATCTTAAAAAGAAATACATGATAAAAACAGAGGTTAGTGAGGGTTCCCACGCTTCCTTGAAAACCTGGAATTTTTTAGTAGTTTTTCCAGTCCTGGGAAAGCTCCTGGAAATTGGGAAAAACACGTAAAATGTCCTGGAAAAAATTTAGATGTTGTTGCCTTGTGTAAACTGTGAGATCTCTATGTACGTTGCTGGTTTTTTTTTTTTTTTTTTGTGGCATTTTGAATATACAAGAAAAATCTCAAATTTATGAAGAGAAATATTTTCTTAAAATAAAAAAATATCACAAAGAAATTACAGCTCTGATTGCCATTGATCACATCATGAAACCTTGAAATTAATGGGAGCCATGTTGGCATAGAAGAGAAAAATGTATCGATAAATATTCATGCAGATACACATATCATCATGTGTACATAGTCATAATGTGTTATTTATATGTATATCTCTGATTCTAGTATTTGCATGTGTTACATAAGGAGCTGTCTCTGATTCTGTGTGTGTGCAGAGATGCAGGATAAAATTCCCACAGAATACACTTTATTTAAAAAGCACCCTCTCAGAAAATACCAGTAACTGCTACTTTTCAGCAGCCCCTCGCTCTCAGAGACGAATCGTCCATGTGTCGACTGTTGCTCTCTGTGTTCCCTGCAGTTACCTGCCTCAGGACAGCTCCCTGCAGTCTGAGACCGTGCACTTCAAGAGGGGAGTTTGCCAGCAGTTCTGTCTGCCCTCGCACACCGTCAACCTCAGCGAATGGGCCGACGACGAGGTAGGCGGCTCGTGTTTTCAGGCCTGTAGCGTGAGGCCAGTTTGTACAGATGGAGCTCAACTGTGTCTCTTCCTGTCGCTCTCTCCTCAGCTCCTGTTTGATATGGACAAGGAGATCTTCCCCATGGTGGTGCAGGCTGTCGTAGACGAGGGAGAAGGTGAGTTTGCTGTGTTTTTATCACTGGTGTCTTGTGTGAAATGCAGCAGCAGAATTTTAAGCAGATACATCTCCACTGTCTTTTATCTTTGCAGAACATTTGGGCCACTCTCACATACTGTTGGCTACGTTTGAAAAGGTAAGAGGAGGAACTGCTCTCAAATAGTCATTTAGTATATTGAGAGATTTTTTTTTTTTCTGTAGCCATTTTGATAATTGCTAAAAAGCCGTCGATGTCCTGGAGGCAGGTTATAAAATGTGGATTTTTTTCTGGCATATATGTGTTGTATGTCTTATATCTTATATCTAAGAAAAAGTGAAAATTTGGAAAATAGGAAAACATTTAAAGGACAAGTTCACATTTTTTACTTCTCGAGCCAGATGTAGTGGACATTGCCATTGTAGTAGAAGTGAAAAGGGACATAATCCACAACCTCAATCTTGTATTTAAAGCTAAACTCTGTTAAATCACAAGGCATTTTGTACAGTTAGTGACAAAAGGTGAATTTGTTTTGCTTGCATCGACTATAAATTGTGGCCATCATTACTTAGAAATCTCCTAACAGCCAAAATAATTTATAATAATTATTATAATCAAAATTTTTATCAGCGTTTTGGTTTCAAGTATTTTATGTTGCTACCTAAATATCCCTTTAAACAAAAAGCATCAGTCAGATTTACCCCTGGAGGGTTAAGAACAAAAAGATGAACCCGTCCTTGAAGGTAAATAATCAAAAATATTACACCTGCCCATTATGTGGATGTACTAATTATGTTAATAGCAGGTTATTGTCAAGGCTAGTCTGATGTTATGGATGGAGATTAATAATAATAATATCATTAAACTGTTGCTTTCTCCTGCAGCACATGGACGGGAGCTACTGTGTGAAGCCTCTGAAGCAGAAACAAGTGGTGAATACTCGTGGTTTTCTTCTCCCCTCACTCCCGATTTTCTTTGGTGAAACATTTTCATGCTTTTGAAAGATAAAGCGACACCCAAGCTTTACCCCCCCCAACCCCCCAACATCAGGACCGGCCCATGAGACCGGCTGCCTTTTATTCCTCACTGTGTTCCTTTTCCCAGGTGGATGGAGTGAGTTACCTGCTGCAGGAGATCTATGGGATAGAGAACAAATACAACAGTCAGGAATCAAAGGTAAATCTCAGAAAACACAAGAAGGGTTTCAGTCGTCTTTTATCAGACGTGGCAGAGCAGTAAAAGTACATCAGTGTAACCGCCTGTCTTTGTAGCTCGGCTCGATAAATCCTCCTTTTTTGTCTTCAGGTTGCTGACGACGAGATCAGCGACAACAGCGCGGAGTGTGTCGTGTGCTTGTCTGATGTGCGAGACACGCTCATCCTGCCGTGCAGACACCTGTGTCTCTGCAACGCCTGCGCAGACACACTGCGCTATCAGGCTAACTGCTGCCCCATCTGCAGACTGCGTGAGTCCTCATCCATGTGCAAACCTAAACAGGACACACGCTGTTAAATGGAGCATTTAACCCAGCAGAAATATATGTTTCTAAAACACAGTGTCTGTGTTTTGCATAGCTTTTTAGGCTCTAAGCTGTGAAGTTGCAGTTTATTTTATTTATTAAAATAAACTGCAATAATAAAAGTAATGTTCAGTTTTCACAATATTAATGTGTCTGCAGAAGGAAATTTAAACAGTAGCTGCTGCATGACCAGAGATTGACCACTGCAGCAGAGAAAGTACTTCTGAAATTTTACACTTTGAGCCAAGCAAGTGTAAAATCGACAGCATAGCTTTAATGGACGCACAATAGGAGAAAGACTGTAGAAGACAGAAACAGCTGTGACGCTGTTTTGTTGCGCTCTGACAATTGAATACATACATTAGCTAAACTGTGTCTAAGTTAATTAGCTACAAGTTTTTGTGTTTAAAACTTATCAAAGTTCAAACTAAATAATGATACTGTATTTAAAAGGCAAACAATAGTCAACATTGTGTAGTTTTCTAGAAATGGATAGATCCATCCATCCATCCATCTTCTATATCCAATCATTTTGCCGGTGGCTGGAGCCTATCACAATGTGCGAGAGGTGTGGTAGACCCTGAACAGGTTGCCAGTCCATCTCAGTGCAATGGATAGATAACTCCTGCTAATTGTAGCCTTGATAAAAAGTTTGCATTTCTTCTAAAAATTAAAGTGTCTGTGTTATTACATGTATGAATTATTCAGATCTGTGTTCACCTTTTAGCATTCAGAGCTCTGCTGCAAATCCGAGCAATGAGGAAGAAACTCAGTCCTCTGTCACCGACCAGCTTTAACCCCGTCATCACTTCTCAGACGTCCGACTCAGAGGAGCACTCGGTGAGACTGTCACAGAAACAACAGATGTCTGTGGAATAATGCTCATCCCCAGTCCCAGGAAACTGACAGTGTCCTCGTCTCGCTGCAGGCATCAGAGCACATCCCTCCAGGTTACGAGGCGGTGTCCCTCCTGGAGGCGTTGAACGGCCCCCTCAACACTTCCTCGGTGGCTCCTCCTCCTCTCCACTCTGGTCCCAGCCACGTCTCCGGAGCGTTGCCCCCGTACAGCAGCGAGCCCCAC
>OOFC01003708.1:7546-30672 GCA_900323345.1 Pseudochromis fuscus | reverse complement strand
GAGTTCTGCCGACGTATAAACCCTCTTTCTCAGTGCCACTCCCCTTTATCGGAGCCTCGTCTCCTCGGTGCAGGATCCAGGTCCAGTTCCACTGAGGATTAATCATCATGAAAATATGATCGACTGGAGATCTATTGATCAGAACAGGACTGATTTCAGGGTGTGATCAGCCGATGCTGGTGGATGTTTGATCGACAGGAGACAGAGACAGAAACAGAGACAGACCATCCTCGTGTTTCACTCTCTGAGGAGCTGAAAATATATCACCGCTACTCGAGCAGCTATGAGAAGAATCACCGGGAAGACGAAGGATGAAACTTTGATCGAGCTGCAGAGCGCCACAGACTCTCAGACTGCAGGTAGTCCAACCATACAACTATGATGCCTTTATTTTTCCCTACAGGGTCTCTGGGGTCTTATCCTGTAATAACCTGTAATACCTAAAGGCTGTAATGTCTCCTGCTGCCGATGTGGGAACTCGCTGTATGAAGTAATCCTGATATCACACTGAACTGGTCATACCTATATCCTCAGTTCAGAGTCAGGATTAACTCTCAGTCTAAATGTTTATAATGTGGCTCCTGTTTCTCTGCAGTCTGCTCGGTGATGTGGTAACAGCAGAGATCCTGTGATCAGTTCAGACACTGGAACAGATAAGCTGTGTTTGAACTTTACTTGGTTGCTTTGCATCAGGAGGGAACCTGAGAACAGGAGATTGTGGGTCAGTGAGGTCACACTGTTTGATATCAGGTTAGATTAAAGCTTCTTTACAAACATTCTTGGTGTAGAATCTCATTCGAAGATTATTCATTCATCTCATGGTTGTCTTCAGTGTGAATTAGTTTGAATAAAGGACTCAGTGATTAAAGTACATGTAAACATTCATGCTGCCTCTCTGTCAAGTTCAGTGTGTGGTCAAATCTAATGGGATCGGTCCTCTGAGACAGTTTGGTTTAACTGGAGTCTTTTCTGAACAGTAACCCTCTCAAGTGGGTCTCAGGTCAGTCCCAGGAGGATCCATGTGCACATTTACAGCTGTGCATTACTGAGATTGAATTATAGATTGACCATTATTAACTCTTTCTGGGCGGAGTGATCTCAGAGGACACCACAACACGAGATAAGTTGATAGTTTCAGTTCTGTGAAGCTCCATATGTCATAATACTGTGGGACTCACGTCTCTGAGATCCTGCATTATGTTTCCATAGCAACAATTTGTGAGGATGATAATGTTAGGTTCTTCACAATGTAGCTGGAAAACAATGATGAGACTGTACAGACTCTGTGTGTGATACAGATGAATCTGTTAGTGAACAGTTAGTTTGGATTTTCAGGGACAGCGAGGGAGTGGTCAGCTTCTCCCCGGTGTTTAAAGTTTCATACATCTACAGTGAAATGGAAAGAAATCTATGACAAATGGAAATGGCCACTTTCCGTGGTTGAAGATTGATTGATCTTTAAGGATCTCATTAACAATGCATGAAGTGAAAAGTTGTTTTTACTCCCATTTCCCAAGATGCAGATGATGAATAATGAAGTATTGGCTGGATGGTGTCTGGTGCTGAGACAGACTGATGTAACAGTTTCACACCAGGTTCCATGTGTGACTTTTCCCTGGGACTAATACTTCTCATGTGAACCTGTCTCTTCATCTCAACAACAGTTTCAGATTTTCAACATTTCTGAATCCAGCTGAAGTACCAGTGTCGTTTGAGGTTGAATAACTGTCACATGATTTCCAACAGAAACCAGAGTCCATCACTCCACAAACAGAGCACACAGGGATGATCCTGTCTCTAAGAGGCAGTAAGTGTGTGGTGTGTATTGACTGACCATCTGTTCTGACCTCTGCTGTCAGAGACGACTTAAAAGCACTGGAAAAGTCTGGTGCTCCTGTGATCAGAGCAGAGCAGCGTGTTAATGATGACGGATCAAAGAAAGAAAAGAAGGTTTTCTATTCCTGAACTGAATATTTTTTTTTATAATTGTTGGTCTTCATGGACAATGAGATATAAAGGAAAGGTCATAAAGGGAATAAAGTCCTCCTGAGTATTCATGTTGAATGAAGTGTGTTCAGAGACCATAATGAATCAATCAGACCTTCCCTGTTTGTGTTTCTAGTCTTTATTGTGTTAATTAGTGGGTTATTAAAAAAGACACGTGGCTGTTTATCTCCACACTCAGCTGCAGATTAATGGAGTGGTCCTATAAGGTCTTTGTTGATAGACTGGTTCATTGTTGAGGTTCTTATCTGAACAGAGCTTCAGCCACATGTGAAGCAGAGAAAACAGAGGAAGCAGAGGAGAGGGTCTGTCCACACCTCAGTCTATATGTGTTTGTAGTGTGTTGATGTGCTTCGAGTGTGCTGCCTTGTCCACAGCTGCTCAAACACTGATTTATAGTCAGTGATAGTTGACGTCCTATGACAGGAGGAACCCCACATCCACTATGAGCAACATGGTGGATGTTCTCTAAGTCTAACACATCTGAACGCCTTTGTCGCTCTGTGTCATCCTCACTCATTAAATCTTGGTGAAATGACTCAGCTTTTCTCTAACGGGCTGCCAGGATTAAAAAGACTGAGTCAGGGAGTAAATCCTATCAAGTCAGTTCTCTTTTAAGTGGCCTTAATACTAATTCCACATTATTCCAAGGATGCTTTTCCTCCTTCGAAGTGATCTCACTCTGCAGTCTGTATCCCGGCTGATGAAGTCATCTTCAGAGGTGAACCAGAGCCAAGGAGTTGCTATGGAAACAGACCCCATAATTGTATTACTCCTCTGATGGTCATGATGCTGAGGTAGATATGAGAAGATTTACAAAGTAGAATACAGCTACAGTAAAATCCTCATAGCTGGTTCAACTTGTTTTGATTAAATTACATGTTTAGTCTAATTTTAGAACATGGCGTCCATCAGCCTCCTCTCTCTGCCTTTACAATGAAAACAAACACTCTCATAAATCATTAATTCATGTTTTATGCATGTGAGTTGTTTGGCTGGGTCTGCAGGAGCTGGATGGACTCTCTGGGTAAATGTTGACAAATCTGATTATGGGTAAAAGGAGCAAGTGAACCTTTATACTCTGGTATGTTTTTGAATTATATTAAAACCAAGACACCAGTGGAAAAAGTCTTTTTTGTGTCCTAATCTGCATTGACCAGCTTGGAAACTTATTTTCCTCAAACATGTGGTCTTTAACAGATTATCAGAGATATCAAACATGTCGTGTCTTATGAAGATAACACGTTATCCCCTCTACCCCTCGCGTGACTTCTTCTATTTGTGTTATTTTTCCAAGGATTGGCAGGAAATCTGACGCTCAACAATATCCTGATGATAAGAAAAAGCTATTTATATTTCTGACAATACAGACCTCAGCCAGGCTTCATGTGAAAATGAAAACGCACATTTTAGCACTACTCTCAATAAAAGGAGGAGGAGGATCTCTTTAGTGGTTTTTCTCCTTAATGTTCATCCACAGAGTGCACGTTTATCTGATATATTCTGTTTGGTGTTATTTTACAATACAACCTGAAGGTATTTCTTTTTCACTGTGTTTTATAAGTCATGGTTCCAGTCTTTAATAACTAAATGGCCTAAATTCATATTCACAGGGTTCTTACACAAGTGGAAAATATGGAATTTGATTTGATAAATTTCCAGGTCTAGAAAAGCATGCAAAATGGAAACTAGTGTCTGGAAAAATATTCATGTTATAAGAATAATGAAAGCAAACAATAATTCCATAATTTATCCACTTAAATTTATGTAATTTATTCAATTTTTTTTCTGAGAAATCCGGAAATGATGGTCTGGAAAAAGTATGGAATTATAAATATGTAGGAAACCCGTTTTCAGTATTTAATACTTTTGGCCTCTTGAAAAAGTGAAGTCTAAGGATTGTTAGTGTTACACTCAGTTGACAGGATGTGTGTGTTGAAGATAGAGGGTGTGTTGGTGTAGACGATGCAGAGATCAGGGTTCAGGATGTTGTGGTTTCACTGTAACTTGGTGTCTGCAGAACATTCAGGACATATCGACTCTTCTCAGTATTTTAGTGAAACTTCAGTTTAGTGCTTCATCATTTCAAAGTGAGTTCCTGCCACACTTTCCTAATGCTCCTATCAACACTCTCATGGCTTCTCTGTTACTGTGTGAGCCACTAATTTTAGACCGGAGCACTAATGTTTATCACATTAACATTTCACACACATCAACAGGCCTGTTGCTTCTCACCCAGTGGGCATAAAGGAAACTCCTGAAAGGAGTTGATATGTTTGCATCCCATCCCTTGTGGATAGTCCACATTTGTGTTACAACTCACTGAAGAGTTGTTTATCATTAAAAATAGAAGTATTAGTTCAAGTGGAGTAAGGCATTCAGTCAGCTGAGTGCCAGCCTCGTGGGAGAGAGTTACACAAGAGCTGTTGTCGGTGCTGGTTTCAAACAGGAGGCTCCCACATGGCCTGAGTCATAGTAAAATACACTGCACCGACACAGTGAGTCCTGTGGAGGTTATCAGCACTGCTGGTGTAGCTGCTCCATAACAGATGGTCCGATTTCCACCTCAGAGCTTTTTAGATTGCTTGATTTCTCCACATTAGCAGGTCACAGCAAGGGCAGGGCTCCGTTATACAAGTCAGAGACTTCGGTGCTTGATAACCCTGCTGTTTAATACACCTCCTAACCCCCGTCTGTCTGTCTGTCCTTTAAAGATGGTCCTGCTGTGCTGACTGCCTTCAGGATTAACCTGCACTCAGGTACGGGCAGATCAGAGTCTGTATGTGACACCTGTCTGTCCGTCCGCTTCTCGTTGACCTCAGCCGTTTCATTTCTCATCCTCATGTTGCAACATCCTGCTGGACTCTCCTCAGTGGTTTATCATATTTTCTGTTTCTGCTCCTGTTCCTCTGCTGATCACACTGTGTCAGTTCTCCAGCTCCTGCTCATGTCTGTTAACTCTGTGTTGTTAAACCTGCTTCGTCCCGTGTCCGTGGCTGAAGTGTCAGCTCTGATGCATGCACTCATACACAGCATTGTGAACATGGTGTCTCAGTTAGAGCTATAAGTAATCACCTGAGACATACATGTTTGAACTGACACAGAATTTGCTCAACTATTTATACTGTGAGAACTTTTTATTTAATATCTCAGGTTGTATTCACCAGTCTTCACATGGCTGCAAATAACTGAGCAGGTTTGAGTTCATATTAGAGTTTCATGTGATAAAAAAATCATCCAGTTTCTGTCTTGATTTAGCTGAAATGTGTTAACTCATCAGTCATAACACACTGTGTATGAGCCTGCTGCAGGTTTGTAATGATTCTGATGCATTATGCATTGTGCCTGTGTGTCGGCGAGTGGGTGGCTGACATATTCTTTCACATCCTCCTGTCAGACGACTCCTGGCCGTCACTTCAGAGGGTGAAATGGGAGCTCTCTGTTGTAATATTGGTTTTGATGAGTCAGTCTGAGAAACACTGTCCTGACAGTTACACATGCTGGAAGAAAGAAAAAATAAAACTGAAGATACATCTCTTCCAGAACTACACATGTTTCAGAGGTCCAGAAAGTAGAAGCAGATTTTCTGTCTGGAGGTAATCATCAGTCACAGGAACGGAAACAGCTCCAGGTTATGGTGAATTGCAGGTGCTGGCAGGTTCAGCTTGAGGAGCGGTGGATCTGTTCATTGTTGGAAGCACTGACAGAGAATCTGTAAGCTTTAGTGTTTTATTGCCTCTGCACGATCAGCTCCTCCTTCTGGGAACTGATATATTGACAGAACTGACTCCTCCTCTCTTCCTCTGCAGGTCTAGTTTCTTTAATTATTCAGAGTGAGGGGGAACTTTCCAAACCATAATGCTAATCACTCCTTGCTGGCTCTTAATGCTTGTCCTGGTGGAGGTGAAGCAGCAACTGAGCAGTGATTGTTTTAGAAATATGTAAAAATGTTTCACCAGGATCTTACCACTGAGTGTTTAGACTGTAGAAACATCACCAGAAGGCTCCTTACGTTCAGCGCAGATCTGAGGTGAACTGAGGTGAGATGCCTTTGATATGAGACCTCTGAGAGCTCAGCACTCTGCAGCTTCACATGAAAACAACACAAACACAAGCAAATAATAAAAATAATGAAATAATAATGAACAATAATAATAAAAATAAATCATTTGACAGCACAGGTGCAGCATTTAGAAACAGAAAACATCCTGCAAACACACAGACAACAGAAATGTTTCCAGGGGACACTAAAGAGTGACGGACACCGCTGGGAAACACATCTTGTTGCCATGGTGACTCAGGAAGTTATTTGTTTTCTATCAGTGGTGGAAAAGATGCCTCTGTTTGTGTATTTGTGTTGTTTTATGTATTGCAGGTTTTTGTCTAAATGCTGCTCCTGTTGTCCGATTATTATTATTGTTATTATTATTATTATTATTATTATTATTATTATTATTATTATTATTATTTATGGGCCTGTTTTCTGTCTGCATTCATGTGTTGAAACTGCACTGAGCTCTCTGGACCTCTGCATGTGATGCTTACAGGAGCTGCCGTTTTTACCAGATGGTTGATGCTAAAGGGAGATTGAGACCAGAAGATTATTATCATTAATAACGGTGACATAGATTTTATCACCTGTTTTTAAACCCTTTTCTACTTCCTGATTCTGAACCTTCCCAAAAAACTTTGAACCAGCAGAACAATTACACATGAAGTTCTCATTTTTTTGGTTTATTACACTCTTGTTGTTTGCTCAGTGGAAACTCATCTTTTTATGTCTGTGCACGTTGTATGAAGTCGGGGCGGCACGGTGGTGCAGTGGTTAGCACTTGTGCCTCACAGCAAGGGGTTCGAATCTCGGCTCGACCCTTTCTGTGTGGAGTTTGCATGCCCTCCCTGTGCATGCGTGAGTTTTCTCCGGGTACTCCGGGTTCCTCCCACAATCCAAGGACATGCTTGTTAGGTGAATTGATCAAATTAAAATTGACCATAGGTGAGAGTGTGAGTGTGAATGATTGTTTGTCTATGTGTTAACCCGATGACAGCTGGGATAGGCTCCAGCAGACCCCTGCGACCCAAGTGTGGAGAAGCAGGTATAGAAAATGACTGACTGACTGACACTTTGTATAAAATCATCGGTTATATTGGCTGTGGTTTGGGGAGGTGTCAGATTATTAACATTTTGTAGTCTGACAGATACCAGAGATTTTACCAGAGAGACTTTCAGCCTGTGAAGATCTATTTAAAGTTCTTCGACTTTATAGAAGCACAAGTCATCTCCACCTTCTCCAATCTGTTCAGATCAGTAACAGTTGGATTTGGATGGAATCTGCATTCGTCTCTGAATCAGGACACATTGACTGTAGGCTTAGTTAACCCTGTGTCCTTGGTTCAGTCTCAAAGGGTAAACTCTGATGGGTTGTTCTGGTCCAGTTCTGGTCTTGCAGGGCAGTTTGTTTCCAGACCCGTTGTTTTTCAGGACATTTTTGCGAATAGGTTGTCACAATATGCAGTAACTGGAATACATATAAAAATGTAAAGCATCTTATTATATCCTCAGTAAGTTCTAAAATCTAAAGCACAGAAACAGAGGTTGATCTCAGTCCTGCTCAGACAGTCAGATGATTACACTCCTGTTGTATTTCGGGCGATGCTCAGCAGCAGTGACAGAAGTGGTAGAAATGTCTAATTTAGACCGATGGAGATTACTGACATGTTTTTTTTTTTTTTAGCTGGTTCACAGAATGTCTCACAGCAGCAGGATATAATGAGGTTGACTGATGGAAAGTGGTTTAGAAAACAGTGGTTTACTTTAGTAAGTTCATTATGGATGTATAACTTTTTAAATGTAATATACAGTAGTAGTTTCACAGTGAGTTTGACAGAAGGAAAGTTGCCCTGTGTTATCTCTCTGTGGACAGAGGTATAACTCCCTGGCCCTTTGCCTCTGTTTGCTCGAGCGTCTGATAACTGACTGTGCACAGTTGGACAGAAACCAAAACAGTGAGACAGGAAAGGAGAGAAGAAAAAATGCGGCTGAGAAGAAGAAAACTACAGTGAACTACGTTTCCCACGACGCCGATGGAAAAACCACGTTGTCATTTGTCCTCTGTATTCCTCTGGGATTCCTATACGCTTGAAATGATAGGGATAATTTCCATTCCTTTCTCCTGAATCCCCAGGCCTGTCATTGAGCTTCCACATGGAGGCACAGCCCTGCTCTCTGATTGGCTCACTCTGCTGTCCGTCATCATCATGCCTAATCAAAGGTTTGAAGCTGAACAGAGCCTGGAGGTCTTTGTGCTCAGGAGGAGGTTTGAAGCCAACCTCCAGCTCCTCCCCCTCTCTCATGTCTTCATGCAGCCTCCCCCACCGGAAGTGGTTTTCTCCACCATCCAGGGATAATGGAGCTACAGAGCACATTCCCTCTGTATGCCACGCAGGGAGGGAGGCTCTGCAGGAATGTGCTGTGGCATTGTATCTGTGTGTGTGTGTGTGTGTGTGTGTGTGTGTGTCTGGCAGCAGCCTCTCAGCTCACAGTTTATTTTTTGGACCAGTTTGGTCCCTTCATTAGTCTCCATGTGAAGTGGAGGTTGTCTGAGAACCATGTGCAGCCATGAGGCTCAGAGCCAGTTAAAGACTCTTAAAGGGACAGAAAGGTTCTGAGTGAACAGTATTATTATCATGAACTACTTTTCCTGCATGGAGGCACACACAGGTTAGTCCAGCTTAGTTCAATTACTGCATGACGGTGGAGGAGGCATTAACTTAAAACCACTGTTTTTGTTCAGTAGCTGTGGGCTCATGTACAAAAAATTAATTGTTATGTACTGTAAAGCAATCTGTGATGTCACATATTGTGAGTGAAGTTACATAATGTAAAATAAGCTGAAAATGTGTAGCTATGAGTAACCACTAAATTACCTTTTTTTATTTCAATAAACAATAATATTAAATATTCACAAAATAATTATTTCAGAAATAGTTAATTTTGGTTTATTAAATATATATATTGAATTCTACTTTATTCCTATAATTACATTTCTAATTGATATATAAACTGTCTAATTATGTATAGATTTTTTTTTTACAACAGCAATATGAAATACATGCTTTTTTATCAGTGTCATTGTGTAAATATCCTTCAACAACATTAAAAAGATAAAATTACTCAAGGCGTCCAGTAAAACTAAAGCTACAGACTGGATTTTAATTTCCTGTTATTTTACAGCTGCCAGAAAATGACTCTCAGTTGAAGATGAACAGCTGCTTAAAAAAGTCAGTGTTTTGTTTCAATAAAAGAGAGTTTCTTTTGGTAAAGCTTATAAATACAGACCAGACCAGTTTCTAGGATTAACAGATGCTGCTGATATATCATCGTTATATTGTCACCTCTGTGTGATGCAGTTTTATGATGTGTTGCAGACAAGTTGGCCAGGTCAGCCTTGTGCAAGAGATTGTGATCTTAATGGGTTGTTATCTGGTTAAATGACGGTTAGATAGATAAAATAGAATAAATCCTCCTCATCGTGACTGAGCTCAGATGTGTGTCACTAACTAACAAATATATGTTGATATTAACTCAAAAGTAAACCTTTAATAACAATAATAGTATTATTAGAGTTTTATTATACTTTGTTTGCTGTACAAACATAATGTGTTATAACTAATTATTCACGTGACCAGTGCATATAAACCCTGATCATCTATTTTATGATCTACCTGCTTCTGCTCATCAGATTGTTAACTTTATTGTTTGTTGATTTTCAGATGAAAGCAGTGGAAATGGGATCAGTTCATCAACTGAGAGGTCGGAGCTGCCCGGGCACACAGAGGTCAGTTCTCATGTGTCTGTTGATCTTTATTCACTAACTGTTAAAGAGCTGGACGTGAGGATCTGAACCACTTCATGTTTGTGTGTCACATGTTAATCTGGTTATAACTCACGTTTCTTAAATACATATTAAAAACAGGGTTTCCAGGACGACTGTCAGTGGGTCAAATTCACTGTGTCACACTCTCAGTGATTTATATCCAAACATTTATTTCAATATTAGATTGTTGTGTTTTTTTAATGTCATTTTCTTTCTTACAGTGTAAAATAATATTTCAGTAATAGTTAATAGAGATGGATTCTGTAGTAGTTGTAAAGACAAGAGGCTGTTTATGTGAATGTGTTTGTTGTAGTGATGCTGTTGTAGACCGACAGCCCTCTTGTTGACTCACTGCTCACAAGATCTGAGCCTCAAAGAGCTGCTCTCATTCCTCCAACACTGACACACAAATAAACTGTGTCAGTCTGTTACACTGATATGAGGAGGTCACGCAGCAGATGGTTTGTCTTGTTGATCTATCAAACACAACTATTTATAATTTCCTCGTCTAATTAAATACAACAAGCATTGTTCAGGCCGCTGTAGGAAGAAGGTGTCTTACTGTGTTGTGGCTGTGAGGGTCTGATAAACATGTTGGGTGGAGCTGAGTAAACGGCTGAACGTTCCTGGAGACTTGAGGCTGTGGTTAGCTCCAGATATTAAAGCTCTTAAAGAAAGCTGTTCATTCAGGCTCATCAACAATATCACCGCTTCCAAAATAAAATAAAAGCACAAGCTGCAAACATCAGTGGACATCAGATGTTAAAGAGAATGCTAATGTTATGTTATGACTTTTTAACTGTGTGTAGAGTTAATAATAATTTTCTTTACAGTTTCTAGGTGTTGTTACAGATTGTAATGAAAAGACACACACACACACACACACACACACACACACACACACACACAGCCTCCTCCTCCTCCTCCTCCTCCACCATCAGTTATTTCAGTGCAATCACAGACTGTGACTGTACAGAGTCCAGGTTTTTATATGTAATGTGGTTTCACTGGAGTGACTGTGGTCGGCCTCTAAACATCACTACAGGGAAACCTTCTCTTAAAATACTTTGTCCCCTGTGCTGTGAACAGTACAGTGAATTAAAAATAAACTACAAGTCGAGTTCATCTGATACTTCGTGACTCTAACTCTGGGTCTTTACATGGATCTGTGAGACTCTGCACGTTGAAAATGTTCCTCTGTCAGTATCTTTGTTTCTATGATAAACTAACAGTGTTGTGTTGTGATTGATTCGCCTTCAGACTGATCAGCTCCATATCAACAAAGACACCGTGTTCTTCAGGGACGGAGTTCGCAGGATCGACTTTGTGCTGTCGTACGTAGACGATAAAGATGGAGAGAAGAAGCAGGTGAGAGGAGCCGACCAGAGACGAGCGGCTGTTACTGACTGCTCAGCAGTTTGTGATGATGATGTGTTCCCACAGTTTATGTCCAGAGAGGAAGTGAGACTCTGCTCTCTGTTGTCACATGACATCTGTGACTGTTGGAGTGAACAGATCCTAACATGAATGTGTTTAACTGAGTAATGACGGTCAGAAAAGTGAGAGCAGTTGTTTACTGACGGAGAAAAAGCTCCACACTGAGGATTCACAAAGGTGCCGGTCATGTCACACTACAGACTGTATATGTGAAGAATAAATCATGTGGTTATAAGTCACGTGCCAGGAGAACTGAAAGGAGTAGGAGGCGGAGTTTCATGCAGTTTGTGATGCAACTGACACTCAGCAGAAAATCCATGTTAACAAATATCTGTCAGACTTTTGCCATCAGACCCAGACAGTCAGATACAGTGGTGTATACAGTAAACAGGGACACAGATATTAGATGATGATCTTTAAAATTCATAGAGATCAGAAACAGATAAGTTAGTGACTGATTTTAAATACCGCAGGTCAAACTGGACATTATTCTGTTTACACTGTCTCCACCAGCTGGTTTCAGTTTAAAATCCCTCAGACTCACAGTCCAACTTATTCTGCAGTCTTGGGTTTTTCATTAGTTTCCTATTTGTTTCCTGTTCTATTGCAGGTGATTGTTTGTGTTTGTGATTTATTTACATGGGACAAGAGTTGCAAATTAGCTTAATGCTACATACTCTCTGTGTAACACATCAGATTTTATTCGATGTTCATTGTATTGCACTGACAAATAAACTAATAAATAAATAAATAAGTAAAAACATCAGTAGTTAAATGTTTTCATGTAATGTTAAAAGAATTTGATGTGATCAGTCATCAGTATATTTTCTGGAGTTCACTGGTTAACAAATAAGAATTAAAGTTGCTCTACTTGTTGTGTTTGGTTCAGGTTTGTTTCCATCTGTGTCTGTTGATGCTGGTTTTAACCTAAATCTATAATAACAATATATTTCAGTTAGAAGCCCCACCCACCTTCACACCCACTTCATGGCCCTGTTTATAGTCAGCTGGTAAATAATCTTTGAGCGTTTGAGATCTAAGCCCGCAGAATGCTGTGAAAACCCTCGGGAGGTTTTTATGAACTCTGATGGTGAACACAAGCTGAAGCTGTGTGGTTTGTGTATTTATCCACAGGAGAGGAGGCGGGCGTTTGAGGCTGAGCTGAAGAAAGAAGGTCTGGAGCTGGAGACCGAGGACAAAGCAGTAAGGATCTCAACAGTAGAGCACCTGCGCCACCTAGTGGACAGTCTGCTGAGGCACAACAGATTCTACAGAAAATGTCTTAAAGGGATGGTCCTGAGTCCCACCATGCTGAATAAATCTTCACAGTTACAGTGAAACTCACAGAATATGTTTCTCTCTCAGGACTCCAAAGACCAGAAGACATATTTCTTGAAGATCCACGCTCCCTGGGAGGTCCTGGCCAAGTATGCTGATATCTTAAAGGTTAAAGTTCCCTTCAGGGAGAGTGACATCCCCCATAGAAAGGAGGCCCCTCTGGAGTGGCTGTCACACCCCTGTCGCCTCCCAGAGCACATCATGCAACCACAGCCCGACTACTTCACCTGCTCCTTCGACAAAAGCAAGACCGACTTCTTCCTCATCAGTGACAAGGACACATTCTTCCTCCCATCCACGAGAAACAGGATCGTAAGTGTGTGAGACAGATACATGTGTCACATTATCTGTGTGAGTTAATCCACTCGATGGTTTAATCCACTAGATGTTTGTTCACTAGACAGGAAACAATCAAATCATAGAGTGAGTAAAGAAGCTAACGTGACATTACCCGTTGGTTTGTGGACTCACAAACCCAGTAGTTTGGTGTTGGAATGTCGCCATGTTGGTTTTTATTGGAGCAACAAGTGTATATTTGGATATGAAGGGAGGAGTGAGGAGGTGGGTCTGACTCTGTGAACCTAAAGACACTGTCCAATATGTATGGGACTGGAGTTCAGGTCTGATCTCATTGGAGACCAGAGCTGTCAGTCAAACACTTACCTCTCAACCTTCCTCTTCTTGAAGTATAATATCTACTTAATGGTGAAATGATTTTCAGATGGACCAGATCACTGAGAGGAAGAGCTGACTTTAGCTAATGACATCAGAATGACATGTGGAAAAAATGTATTGACAGAGTATTTCAGGATTTAAAATCTCCAGTTTTGAATTGAAGTTGAGCCAGAGTTTTTTGTCAGTGGTATTGTAAAATTTTCCACTTGTCCATTGGCTTCATTTTTAAACCCTTTCTTGCTTTGTCCATTATTCACAGAACCGTCTATGAGTAAAATGTAAACTCCATGTGGTCCAAAAGTTCAGTCTCGTCATTGTAGTTGAATCTCTCCCTTGTTGTTTCAGGTGTACTACATCCTGGCTCGATGTCCGTACAACAAAGACGGCCTCAAAGATAAAGACAGGACAGGAATCAAGCGGTTAATCAGTAATGGGACGTACACATCAGCCTTCCCACTTCATGATGTAAGACTCAAGAAAACAGCAGCTTTTAGATGCTCTAATATTTCGCTGCCACTTTTATCCACTGAATATTAAGATTTAACATGCAACATTTATGATATGATGCATAGAGTAGAAGTAACCCAGTTCCATATTAAATAGTTAGAATTAAGGTTTCCCTGTAAATGCTGCTTGTATTAGATCACATGACAAATGAAGTACTGACAGCAGCAGTTGTGTGTATTTTACTAACAGTGCTGCTTCTACTGTGACTTTTATTTAGAGAAATTACATCTCTTAGACTTAACGACTTATTTCAAGTGTGTTGTTGTCATTTGTTTTCGCAGTTTGTGAACCACAGAAATTTAATCAGATGTGTTTGCTCCTCAGATTCATTACAAAGAAAACAGCTTTTTGTTTTCACTTGATGGAAAATGTGAAGAAGTGTTTGTCACAGCATTTATGTTCAATCTAATGGTTTAATGAAGCACACCTGTTCTATTTAGATTTGAAAGAGCTTTTGTTTTCTTTGCGTTCAGTGTCGCTACTGGAAAAGAGCCAGAAAATCCAGTGAGCGTTACAACCTGTACAAGCACTGGGCCAGGTTCCTGTGCTTCTACAAAGAGCAGCCTCTGAACCTCATCAGGTAAACACACATCAGCTGGAAACACTCAGCTCTGCTTTCTGAGTTTGACTTTGAATTTCTTCTTTGGATGCAGGAAGTACTACGGAGAAAAAATCGGGATCTACTTCGCCTGGTTGGGTTTCTACACCGAGATGCTGTTCTTTGCAGCTGTCATGGGTCTCATATGTTTCACCTACGGAGTGCTCAGCTACGATGACAACAAATCAAGGTCAGTAATCCAGAGTGAACCAGAACAAAACATTACACTCAAATCTCCATGTGTCACATACAGAAAAGTAAATCCAATAAATCCTGCTTCATGAAGCTTCTGATGTTTAGGTTTTTACTCAAACTGATTAAACTTTATGTCACTTCAGTTTGTGCTGCTGACCTGTGTTAGACAGACAGGTATTTATATTATTGTGACCAGTTTGTTAAATAAGAGAGAGACAACATTCACTGTAATGTAACACAGTTTAATCTAAATCTGTTATAGGAAGTTATCTGAGAAGCTCCTTGAAAGTTTAAGCTACAGAACTGTTCAGTCATTGAGCCATAAGAACTAACTGTTAACCCCTACACACTGTTCATATTTGATGCATTCACAGTGTGGTTCAGGTCATAATAAGAGTCTATGTCACATTTTGAACTTCAGATCTATTAAGAATTCATCAATAGTCTATCTGACATTCATAAATCGATGGTTAGTCCTTCGTTTATTTTTATTTTTATTTTATTATAACCTTTTGAATTAAGTCCCATAATTTATCTTAATTTTAGAGAGTAGTGAGAGTGTCCATTCTATAAACAGTCTGTGCCACTGTCCCATTAACAAATACTCACAGTCATGGCATGTACAGTTTCAGGAATCCCTAAAGCCAACAGTTTTTTAATTTGCCTTAACTGGCAGAAACTAAAATCCATTTTGATGTATCGTTATCAAATCTGACCCGAAACAGCCTCAGTGTACAAAAATTTGGAGCACCTGTACACATTAAAATATTTTTAAGTATTTTCACTCACTTTAGGTAGAGTCACCAAATTTCAGACTGAAAGAAAAAGACATATAGAGTATTTTTACTGCTGTCAAATGTCAAAGCGGGTCAATTTTGACCTGAACCGTATGTAAGGCTTAAGCTAGAGACAGGAGGTGCAGGATGGGGTTAATGACTCTGTGCAGAGCTGTAAACTTGTAAAGTACTTTCTATATACTGTAAAGCTTGTTTTATCCTGGGTGCACTGTCATTGTCATATTGGAACAGGAAATTATGGTTTTCCATTAACTGAGCCCACAACACAGGAAACTCAGTATTATCTACAACAACATTAATGCTCCAACTTCCAGTGAGAGCACCAGACTTCTGTTCACTGGAAATAAGAGACACAAAAACCATGAAAACCAGCTCAGGATCAGAAGAGCTCTGACCACATGTTTTTATACTTTCAGTGTGTTCTGTGGAAATTATTCATTATAGTTTCTGTTCCATTAGCTGAGCGAATAATATGTTTCTGCTCGACCTCAGTTCTTCAAAGTTGAATTTTGACATCACCAGACTAAAAAAAGCTTAATATACTAACACCTGTGTGTTTTTACCTCTGCTTGATTGTTGGTGTATTTTATATCTTTCAGTAAAGAGATATGTAACCCTGATATTGGAGGCACTATTGTGATGTGTCCTCTTTGTGATAAGAAGTGTCCTTTCTGGAAACTCAACTCCACCTGTCTGTCATCCTGGGTAATTATTTCATTTTATGTGTTTTAGTTTGAAATGAGTCTAAAGTGGTTGATAATAGTCGTGTGTTTATCACATCATGTGTGTCTGCAAACATGTTTATTGGAACAGGGTTGTCTTCCTGCCTCATGATGATTGAAATGATCTGGGTCATGCACAGTTAATCACACTGAGTATATTAAATAAATCCTGCTGAGTCAGCAGTATGTCACCATGTTTAGATCATCCTCTTCCATCTCCTCTCTTCCAGCAATCCCATCTGTTTGATAATGAGGGGACCGTGTTCTTTGCCATATTTATGGGGATTTGGGGTGAGTGTCAGCCTGTGCTGCTTTCACTGTGTTTAACCTGTGTAGGAGATCACTGACCCCCCTCCTTCCTGTAGGACAGATTTTCACAGTTAAAGCCTTTTCACACTGAAATATGAACCTTCATCTGAGCGGCGTCAGCCCAGAACTACGTGCCAGTATAATTATGTTGTTATGTACCCACAGTCAGACAGTTTGCCAACATGCTGGAGTACTTAAAAAAAGTTTCTGAAACAGTAGTTACCTAAGAATTGATGAGGGTTGTAGCACAGCTGAAACACATTAAACTAGAAATCAAATCATTATTGAGATCTTAAAAGATGTCTCAGACAAACACCACAGAGACACAACTCAAAGCCAAGTCGTACGATAATTAAATCTGTTTAGATGTTAGTGATGCTCTCATGTTTCCACAGTCACTCTGTTTCTGGAGTTCTGGAAGCGGCGTCAGGCTCGGCTGGAGTACGAGTGGGACCTGGTCGACTTCGAAGAGGAGCAACAGCAGCTTCAGATCCGACCAGAGTTTGAGATCCGATGCACAAACAAGAGACTGAATAAGATCACACAGGTGATTTAAACCCTTCCTCAAATATGATGATTGTTCAGTAAATTATTTTAAAATAATAACAAAACTAAATCACCCTTCAGGAAATGGAGCCGTATCTTCCCATCACCAGCAAGTGTGCTCGTTTCTGTCTCTCTGGAGCCACCGTCTTATTCTGGGTAACTGAGTCTTCACCTCAGCTGTGTCTGTGTGTGGGTTTTACAGTGCACCATGGTTACTTTAACACTGTAACACTGTGTGTGGTGTCCACAGATCTGTCTGATCGTCGCCTGCATCATCGGGGTCATAGCGTACAGACTGGCCGTGTACGCTGCCTTTGCGAGTATCATCAAAGACCCGATGAGGAAGATCCAGCTGGTGGGCAGGTTCATCACGCCACAGCTCGCCACCTCCGTCACTGCCTCCTGCATCAACTTCGTCATCATCATGATCCTCAACTTCTTCTACGAGAGGGTGGCCGTTTGGATCACTGACATGGGTCAGGAGATGTCATCAGACAGAACCAAAGAAAAGATGATCCTCTGTAGACTGGTGCTGATGTGACATGAAAACTTTGCTGTGTTTGCTCCCTGTAGAAATCCCAAAGACCCACCTGGAGTATGAGAACAGGTTGACCATGAAGATGTTTCTGTTCCAGTTTGTTAACTACTACTCCTCCTGTTTCTACGTGGCCTTCTTCAAAGGAAAGTTTGTGGGTTTTCCTGGAAAATACTCGTACATGTTTGGAAAATGGAGCAAACTGAGGAATGAGGAGGTGAGTTTTTGTGGCTCTTCACTGGACCTGAATAAAAACACATTTCTTTTCATGCTGAACTGAGGTGTGTTTCTTTCAGTAAACATCCTCCCTCTACATTTCCTCTGTGTCAGGCAGCTCGGTCATCTGAGAAGGATCATTAAAGGTGTGTTCTGTAAAATAAAATCTTCTCTTTGTCTCAGTGTGATCCTGGAGGATGTCTGATCGAGCTGACCACACAGCTGGTCATCGTCATGGCCGGAAAACAGTTATGGGGGAACATTCAGGAAGCTCTCCTGCCGTGAGTCCATCACTTCTTTGTCTTTAACCCATTCATTCATTCATCCATTCATTCATCCATCTTCAGTGTCACAGACTTACTTAGGTTTCAAAAATTGTTAGTGATGTTTTTACATTCACACATCTGCCACAAGATGTCAGAAAATGTCCACAACTGAGGGTCTGAACCTTTTCACCATGTCACTGATTTAATCTGATCAATAACCCGTGATCAGTTCCACAGCTGGAGAGGATTCACATGTTCAGATAAACTACAGACAAAACACTTAAAGTACAGAGACAGGATCATTGTCAGTGTTCAATACACAGACCTGACTAGGATCTGTCTCCTGGTCACCTCCTGTTGGAGGTTTACCAGCCAACTGGGCAGAGACCCAGTGATTGGCCTCGGATCCACTGGAGGGATTGTATCTCCCAGTTGGTCTGGGAGCAGCTGGAGGATGAAGTGGAAGAGAAAATGGATGGACTGATGGATGATTTATCCAATCACAACAGAGAACTCTTCATTTTATAGTTCCTGTTCTGATGTCATCATCATTATTCTCTAGAGGTTTTCTAAAAGTGAAGTCCAACCTTCAGCATTAACCTTCTCTTCCCATGTTCCCGACAGGTTGATGCGTAACTGGTGGAGCAGCAGGAAGGGTCGACACCATCCTGAGAACCATTACAGCCGCTGGGAGCAGGACCACGTCCTGCAGAACTTCAGCCAGCTGGGTTTGTTCTACGAGTACCTGGAGATGGGTAAACAGAGATACTCACTGTCCTCACTCTTCAGATTCTTCAGGGAGTGATCCACTGATGACCTTCAGCTTCCCTGTGTTTTCCTCTTCCTCTCTCAGTGATCCAGTTTGGCTTCATCACTCTGTTTGTGGCCTCCTTCCCCCTCGCCCCCCTCCTGGCTCTGTTCAACAACATCCTTGAAGTCAGGGTTGATGCTTGGAAGTTCACCACCCAGTTCAGACGACCTGTGGCGTCCAAGGCCCGAAACATCGGAGCATGGCAGGAAATCCTCAATGCTGTGGCCATTTTGTCCGTCGTTACCAACGTACGCTTTTATTTTTCACGCACTCACAACAAGCTTCAGTGTTTTCATGTATGATAATGATGTGAAGTGTCATCCTGTTTTTAACAGTGACCTGAAACTACTAAAACTAAAGGTGTGAACAGCAGACGTTTCATCAACAGCTGTTTGTACTTGTTTCTGCTCCAGGCTTTCATCATGGCGTTCACCTCAGACATGATCCCCCGCATGGTTTACCTGTACGCCTACAGTAACGAGTCCAGCATGACGGGCTACATCAACAACAGCCTGTCCATATACAACGTCTCTCAGATTAAGCCGGAGCACATGCCAGAGGACGACTGGTTTGATAACTCCACCACCACCTGCAGGTATTACAGCCTGGATGCAACGGGAGTCGTAGTTTCATCTCGATGTCGAGTGTCTTTTAGCTTGTTGCTCTGGTTTGATATCAGCAGCTCTATTGTTTTCATTCACCAAGGCTTTGTGTTACTTTCAGCTATTTTCAAATATTTTCTTCCTTGTTAAACATATGTTTTTATGTATTATTATTACACCTGTCAGTGTTTTCAGTGAATTCAGTGTTTAACCTGCTGGGTAAAAAGAACTACTGTTGCTTAAAAGCAGCAAAACAGTTTTGTGTGTCTTTTGTTGACCTGAAAGGTGAAGCTGATCATCTGAGTTTATGCTGTTATATGATAAACTGACTAATGAGCACTGGTAACAACACATGTTTTTAGTGACTACATGACTGAGACACCACTGAGTGAACGATGCTCCTCTGTACAGATACCGTGACTACCGTTACCCTCCAGGCCACGAGAAGGAGTACAATCACACCATGCAGTTCTGGCACATCCTGGCAGCTAAAATGGCCTTCATCATTATCATGGAGGTAAGACAGCTTGTTACTTCAGGAATCAGTGCTCAGTAGTTGAGATTGATTTTATATTTTACCGCGTGGTGATTCTCCCTCTGCAGCATGTGGTGTTTGTGGTGAAGTTCTTCGTGGCGTGGATGATCCCCGACATCCCGTCAGACGTGAAGGCGAGGATCAAACGAGAACGCTACCTGGTCCAAGAGTACCTCCATAAGTACGAGGTGGAGAAGGTGAAAATCCAGCTGAGTGCCAGCTTCATCACAGAGCCGCAGTCGGAAACGTCGCTGACGCCGGACAAACATGAGGTGTTGTCTGAGTGCCTGTAGCCTCCTGCATCACACCTCCTCCTGACTGAGAGCAGCTGAAGGGCTTCTGTCTCTGTCTGCAACACTGTGTACTGATGTATTCCTATATTAGGATCTGTATGCAGGCGTCAGAAAACATCCAGGACACTGTGCACACAATTATTAGGCAAGTGAGTAGTTTGTCCTTATCATTAGGTCCATGCACTATGTCTGTGCTTGAAGGCATTTGGATTGAACCACAGTCAGGTGGTATACAGCTGTGTTATGAGGAAGGGTGAATCCTAAGGTGATTATCATTTTATATTAAGGTGTGCATAATTATTAGGCAGCGTCAGTAACTCAGGTAAAATGTGACAAAAATGAGATTTAACTGAAAATGAGAAATTTGTCCAGTGCCTTTCAGATGGATTTTGAGACTTGACCCCAGGACAATCAAATGTTTTGTCACAAATAGTCAACAGGGTCACAAGAAGCTCATGGAGATAAAAAGACATCAGCCTACAAAAGACTTGAGAAGACTTAAATGTGAAGCTACCATGAACCTGTTATCCTTCAGTGCCACCATGTCCCAAAACTACAACCTCCCTGGAGCATCCAGAGGTGCAGAGTGTCAGGTCCTCAGAGACATGGACGGGGTAAAAAAGACTGAAGCAGGACCACCACTAAATCACCGCTAAGATACACAAGTTGAAGCATCAAGATCGGGCCAACAAATACGTGAAGACAGATTTTTCAAAGGTTTCATGTACAGATTAAATGAGAGTGACTCTTGATGGAGCCTGTGGTTCAATCACTAATGGACACAAGCACCACTTCAAGTCAGGCAACAGCCAGGTCCACTAAAGGCCAAAAATGTTGTGTAATGGTCATTTTAAGTTACTTACATGTTATACTTACTCTGGACATTGGAAATAAAGAAATGGGTTGTAAAAAATATATAATTTAGTTGCCTAATAATTCTGCACACTCGAAAGAAAAAACACTTTTCCTTTGTGAAACATTCAAGTTTGAGGTACAACAACCTGTTGGATTGACTGAGAGCATTGTATTTCTTCAACAGTAAAATTAATCATGACAAATGCAGTTTGCCTAATAATTGTGCACACAGTGTACATTTAGTTTTAAAAGCAGCTTCTTCAGTAAAACAGATCTGTGCCATAACATTTTGTTGGAAAGTGTTTCTGATGGGAAACAAAGAGCAGATTGTAACTGTAGCTTTAACCCTTCTCAAGATCATGTCTTCAAACTCTCCATGTGTCCTTAAACATAATCTGTGTCTGTGATGTTGAACATGTGACTGTAGGAGTAACTTTCTGACTGTCATGGCATTACTTTAATTCTCTGCATGTTGTTCCTCTGATGAGAAAACTAAGTGAAGGACTGAAGTATTTAGACTAAAAGATGTGTCTGTGGTAACAAATGTGTTTGGAAATTCATGTCCTCTAACTATGAATGTAGAAAACACTCTTTAAGACTTTCTGTATACGATACACACATTAATAGGTGGTGCTTATACCGCTTCATTATGTTTCTTTCTGTCAAGCAGTAGCTACATGATGCTGTTTCCTCTGATCTATAGCTGGACTATTAGATTGTCAGTTTACTTATTTCAGTGCATTACCTTCATGGAAAAGCTTTTCAAAACTGTGCATTTAAAAACCAAGTACCTCCATCACCCTGCAGTGCCACTGTAACAGTCAGACAGGTGGTCACATCATCCCACCCTCAGTAAACGTGGTGACACAGCAGCTGCACCTCGTGTCTTTTCTTCTCCACATGTCACCAACTGCCTCTGGGACCATTTCTAAGATTCCTACCAAAACACTGCATGAAGCAACAAACACATCTGCTTTAATACAATCAGTTTGTGAGTTCATAATGGTCTTTTCACCCCTTTGAGTCTGCAATAAACTGCCTGTGGTATGTTTCAAACTTCTGTTACCCTGGCTGAGATACATGTGAATGATACATTCAGTGAAAAGAACAAGTTCAGAATTTCTATTGCTGTAAATGTAAATGTAAAAGATATTTAAATGGATTACAGTGCAATTAATTTATTGATCTGTTTCTGCTCGGTAGCTTGAAGCATTTGTGTTTAGAGTTATTCCATAATCTTTGTTTTAAGTTCTTTCTTATCAGTTTACACCTGCTTTCTTATATTTACTCTGACAGCTCTGAAGTACATGTTAGGATACAAGTTAATACTTCAACTGGGACCAGACACACGTTCTGTAGGAGACAATGGCTTGACTCCACAGTGGACTGGTCATTTTTACAGAACATTATGATTAATTAATAATAATCCTAATTCAGATATCTGTGTTTTTATTGGATCCTCTTTGTGCTTTACAAAACGATGCAGTCATCATTCCTTTGATCAGGAGGATGAAAACAACCTGACTCACTTCAATCTCAGGATTAAAACATCTAATGTTTGCTGCAGATGTTTGCTGCAGATGTGTGCAGGACTCTGTGCATTGTGCATGTTATATCAAACAAACTAGCAAACAAAGGCCTTAAATGTGTGTTTACGTGTTTTTGTATGATTTTGTAACAACAAAGTTTCCTATTGAATTCTAACCTGTGTCTTATTATTTGTTGCGGCTGCTGTTTGTGCATGAGATAGGTCTGTAAATAGTCTGTTACACTCTGAGTTCACTGTCGTCAATTCAACAGACAATAAAGCTGTTCATATTCACAACTATTAGTTGTTTTAGTGTGATATTTTTTGTACATTTCTCCTACACAACAACATAGAACAGGCTTTATTTTTTTACCCCTTAAATGAGAACAGAAATACTGGAGAAAATTACTATTTCCTATAGAATCTGGGCTAAAATGGCCCCAATTCATGACTTGTTTTTCTCCATAATTTTTTAATTTC
>OOFC01003703.1:6904-17774 GCA_900323345.1 Pseudochromis fuscus | reverse complement strand
GGCTGTGGAGGTGGAGGACTGAGGGGAGAAAAAAGTAAACCATCACTGCACTTATGATATATCAGCCAAAACAAAAGATCACATCTTCACGAACTGTTGAAAAGAAGCTGGTTTCATCTTTCAGATGTACCAGGAATTACGTGAGGAGTTAAGGCCTCTTATACCAGCCAGTTCCAGGAAGGATGGATCAACAGGCAGTGAGGTGTGAGCTGTACTTTCCCCTTTGTGCGTTCTTGTTTGCTTTTTCACTTCACCTGAAGAACTGAGAGGATTGGCCTGGTGATGGATGAGGTGACGTCACATTCAGGAGCAGAAAAATGCAATGAAAGTTTCTTTAGTGCTATGATGGTCGGCTTTCTGATTGAAAAGTGAAGTTTATTAAAAATGCAAATTTGGGATGCTCTCTGTTGTTTAAAGATAAAGTGAAGAGGGAAAATGGAAAAGCAAGTCTCAAGTTGTGTTTGTATTTAGTCATTTTCTGTGTGCATTTTTGACTTACTTAAGTTACTTGGAAGAGGTGGAGAACGTAGTGACATTTAACCTTAAAACAATACACCAAGTGCAATAGAGAGAGGTTCAGCGAAAAAACTGTCATGTAGAAATTATGACATAAATGTCACTCAAACATACAGCTGAATACTAGATGTTAAAAACTCTGCATTTCCATTTTTATTTCTGACTTTTATCATAGTCCAAACATTTATGGTTTGTTTTCCTTTGATTGCTCCTTACATCATCTCGTCATGCCCTCTTCTTCTGTGGTGGTGTGATAGCACCTGACCACAGAATTAGCCCCACCCACTGCTGAAGAAAATGTGTGTACATTTTATTTGTGTATATGTGTATACATTTCAAAATGGAAACAGATTTACTTTATGGACATGACTTCAAACCATTTGTAGGTGTGAAGTTGCAGTTGAAATGTGCCAGTTTAGTGCAGTTTAGTGCCAGTTTTTAGACTGTAGCCTGTTGTTTATACTATGGATACCAGCAAGAAAGTCTTACTTCCACTGTAGGGACTTTCTGAAAAGCTGGGAAAAGGTTTTTCCAGTTTCTGAAAAGGTTTCACCTTAAAACAAGTTCGATTTCGACAGTTTCAACAACCAAAAAATTTTAGTTTTTGCATCGTCTTTTTCAGTAATTATGTCGACTTAGTTGGTGGTTAAGCTGGCAGACTGTGCAACGCCTTGCTTAGCTGAGGTTTTAGGAGACCCTAACATGGATGGATGGACTAGACAAAAGTGGATTAAACTTTCAACAATAGTCAGAACAGCCACACTAAAAGACAGGCTGCTGTTACAGCTACGTTTTCTCAGAGAAATATGCAATGCTGCATTTGTATACATTTAAATTAACAACAGCAATGTAGTGTGTGAAGTAAATGTGATAATCAACAGGGTGTAGGCTATGAAGAAGTGAATTATCCTGAATATTTGTTAACTCCGTGAATGAGTTTGAATTCTAGTTGACCAACATGAACACAACCAGCTGTGAAAAAGTTGCAAGTGTGTGGTTGTCTGGTCCTGACTGCTTCGGGCCTGTGAGAGAAGTTGAGCAGTGTAGCCCTACCTCAGCTACAATACAGAGAAACCTATTTTTAGCAGCAGTTATATGAAGTGGCTCCCAGTTCAGGCTGTGCATTCCCAACACTGGCCCACTCATTACACCCCTCAAACTCTCTCTCTCTCTTATTCATCATTTCGCCCACCCATCATTACCCCCATTGTGCCCTGCCTACAGTCATCCACCCGTCTTTTGTTCTGCCTGCCCGCTCCATCATTCTGTCCATCCTGCCCTTCCGCCCACCTGGCTTTTACTTCCTTGTTTGGCCAGGAATCACCCCGCAGAGGGTTGTGAATGGGACAACAGTGTCTGCGTGTCTCTGTGCACTCTTTTAGAGTTTGGTGTGTGTGTGTGTGTGTGTGTGTGTGTGTGTGTGTGTGTGTGTGTGTGTGTGTGTGTGTGTTGAGAGGAAGAGGAGCAGGGAGAGGAGGAGGCGGCCGTGGGTTAAGGATGTGAGCCAGGTACCTCGCTACCCTTCAGCCTCCTCCCTCGCTGGGTCCTGACAGTGCCAGGCCCATAAGGGCTGACTTATTGAGCGTGACTCAGAAGGATCTGTGGAAACGTACACACCGACCACAATGGCTTTATAATAACTGGCCAACCTCCGGGGACCCAGACAGCTATTTTCACTCTGTCTCTCTTGCTGGTTCTCCTCCCTCGCTGGATTTCTAATCCATCGCTCCTTCCTTCTCACTTTGGGATATTATAAGTCAATTTTTGGAGTGGCAATTATATATTATCTATACAGAAAAGTAATATTTTAAAATATTATTGCCAGTTCACCACCAAAGTTTAGATGTCAGTACCAAGTCCTTTCTTTCAATGCTCTCACTTGATAATCTGAACACATTTTCTACAACATCCCCTTTGCAACATATATTCTTAACATCAGAAGAAGAAGAATCTTTATTCATGTCATTGTAATTGCTTAGTGCACAGTACATGGACACAACGAAACGGTTGGCCCTCACAATTCACACATGCATGGTGTGGGCGCTGGCATATTTATTAAAAATAAATCCCATCCTTATTTAATTCAGTTCATACTCATCGTCTCTCGCTTATCCGGAGGGTCCAGGTAGGGCAGCAACCTCAGCAGAGAGGCCCAGACAGCCCTCTTCCTGTCCCCAGCCACGTCCACCAGCTCCTTCGGGGGAATCCCGAGGTCTCCTCCCGGTTGGACATGCCCGAAACACCTCCCAAGGGAGGCGTCCGGGGGGCATCCTCACCAGATGCCCAAACCACCTCAGCTGGCTCCTCTCGACTTGGAGGAGCAGTGGCTCTGCTCCGAGTCCCTCCTGGATGACCGAGCTCCTCACCCTGTCTCTAAGCCTGAGCCCGGCCACCCTGCGGAAGGGAACTCATTTCAGTTGTTAATTCAGTTCAGTTCAACTTTATTTGTGTAGCACCTAATCACAATCAAACCTATCGGCACTTTATATGGTAAGGTCAAAGCATTACAATGTTACCAATACTCAAAGATATTCAATTTTCCTTCCATTGAGCTTTAACACATTGGAATTGTGGAAGTTTGATTGATGATAAGTGGAAATCAAATTTAGAATTTTCTGTGAATAGACAATTGACTAAATGTGGCAGATTAAAAAGTGCAATCTACCTTCTTTGCTATCAGCGCCTCTTTCACCACATCCAGCCATTACTTATATCGATCTCCCATGGTTCAGTCCAACTCTGCTTTTTGCAAACTAAAGTAATATTTAGGGTCCTATTTTAAAGTTTGTGTGGCTCCATTCTTCCAAAACAAACACAAATTATTCTGGAGTTGAATTCCCTCAGACTCTCATTAAACTATTTTTTTTTTTTTTTTAGAAAAAGCAATATCCTGCAGCTACTCCCAATGCACTTGCAAACACACACACACACACACACAGATTCACCCTCTTTTACACACACATATATATACATGTGCTCCTACACACACACACACACACTCACACACTCACACACACACACACACACACTCTTACACACACACATACAAACACATTGCATTTTATGAGCTTGTGTTTATCCTGTGGTCAGACCAGGCTCTTTTTAATGTCCGTGAAGCCCAGCGGCGCTGCTATTAGCTATAAAGACTGGCATCACAAGAGCACGCATTCATACGCACAACACACACGCATACACACCTCATAAAGGTAGCATTATGAATGTGCAGGGTGGATGAAATTAGCTTTTTTTTTAGTGACGGCCCTGTGGACCACGCAGGGCCAGTGCTGGGGCTGCGAGGCTCAGACTATAGGGCACGAGGTCTGTACTGACCCAGAGTTTAGACTCTGTGGTTCAGGATTCTGGGATCGGTGAGCACATTGGAAGGCTACTCTTCCTAACAATGAGTGGGTTGAGTATCAATCACTCACCTTAGTAAGGCACACTCCTTCACAGAGGACAGTCAGCTCAGACAGAGACATGTAGAGACAGTAAAGTGAACTTACTGAAAACGTGTATTCACGCGGCACGACTTTCACTTGCGACACAATTACATAATAATAGTGCATTTCCACTGGTGCCACCTCACTTCCCCTCGCCCCGGACCGGCCCGCCTCGGTTGCATTTCCAATGCCGAGGACAGTCCCTCCTCCGTGTTGCCAGTCGTCAGGTGAAGGAGGAGAAAGTTGATGAAGTAATCTTCAGATTTCTACTGTTGTGGTGTCACAGGAAGCAGTCTGAAGATTGTTTCAGGCAAGAAATGAGTTGTTTTTACTTCAAACATGTTGTTAATTCATCAAGTTAAAGTCTGGTTAAAAACTTGCTCCGACAGAGATGTGAGCTCTCGTTACAACCACCATCAGCTGTTTGACCGACCGAATGCTCAGAGCTCACTTTTTTCTGCTGACGTGTTTTTAAATAAAATTTTGATGTTATTATGCATTAAAGTGATCTATTAGGTGGTTTTCCCCACATAGTAGAAACTTGTTATTCTGACTACAACCGTGCAGACTGTCAGCTTGCAGGGACAAATGCTTTCATGTCGCGCAGTGATGACGATTCAGACCAATAAGATTTTAGTGCCTGCTCGTACCTGACCGGGTATTTTTTTTGGAACCGCAGGAGAGGAGGTATTAAAAATGATGCCTGGTACCAAGTTCCAGGTACTTTTTTGCAAGTGGAAACGCACTAAAGGCGAGATGAGGCAAAGCACCAGTGGAAATGCGCCATAAGTGACTGGGAAGACAAGAGTAGACGCAATCTTGCATCAACTCACAGGGGCAGTGTGAATAGATGCTAAATTCGTGTTGCTCAAAAAAGTTCTAACTTGAGCGACAAATCAGTATCAGGTCAAGTCAGTTTTATCTACCAAGCACATTTAAAAACTACAGACGTTGACCAAAGTGCAGGCATGTTATTGCCGATTCCCCTACATCACCAAGCAGCAGTGCAGGACAAGCTTATCGTTGCTGTCTTTGTCCGTCCAGAGCTTTAAGACACAACTTTAACTCTGTACTGGGATAAAACCAAGAAGGAAAGGAGCTTTTCTCCATTTCTGGGACTTCCACAACAGGCAAAAAGCAGCAATATTTGTGATCTCGTTCATTGTTGATGGTGGAAGTGGCGGTCGCCGTGGTTACTAGTGTGTTGAAATCACCAGTACACATGTAAAGTAATGCTGTCGCGAGGAAAAGTTGGCCACTAAGTCAACATGCGACATCAATTTGCACTTTGCGGGTACTCCCAAATTTGTTGCTGAAGCTAAACCTTTTTCAACTCACACGACAGGAATCTCACAACTATACGCATCACCTGTCTTCCCAATCACCTATTATGTAATTGTGTGGCGAGCAAAAGTCGTGCCACATGCAGTCTGAATGTATGGTTACAACACCGAATAACGTGGTACTGCAGTTGTCTACTGCCCAAACCAAAATCTATCAAAGATTTTCCAGCAAAGCAAAGAATTATCAAAAAAAATCCAAAGAAATATGAAACCAAAACTTACAACAAGCAGGTATTCAGACCAACAAAAGACAGAAGGAACACAAGACTGAATACTGGAAGGAAACTGGGAACAGGTGGAAACTGTGAAGGCACCATGAGGGAAAGAAAGTCAGGAAGTAAAACCAAACATGACATAAAAGTAAAGTATTTATCAAAATAAAACAGCAAGTAGCAAAAAAAGAATCACAATGAAACTAAATGCAGAAAGTGGAGAGTGGATCTAGAGGAAACAGTGATCTGACAATACATTGAAAGAGGACTCGTGGTGATAATCCCCCTTTACTATTGGTGGCCATGAAAGATAACAATACAGCCACACCTGGTATTTAATGTAAAAATGACTTGATAGATAGATAGATAGATAGATAGATAGATAGATAGATAGATAGATAGATAGATAGATAGATACTTTATTCATCACTTGGGAGATCTGAGGATCCCCTGGGTTTTTCTGAGATCTTCCGTGATAGTGAATTCACAAATGGACTTCACAGTCACTAGATCTTGAATCAGCGGAGCATCTTAAGGATGTGGTGTATCACCATGAAGGTGCTGCCACAAAGCCACACCAACAACTGTGTGATGCTGTCATGTCAGTATGGATCAAAAACCATTTGGGAGTGGTTTCATCCACAAAGTTACAAAGAATTCAGGAAAGTCTGAAGCGTAGTATGGAAGAAGCGAATGTGACATCACGTTGGTTTGAAGACTTGTTTTGAAGCCAGGAGTTTGGTATTTGCCATGTTGATTTTTATAAAGCCAGAAGTGGCCATGTTTGGATATGGGAGGACTGAGGAGGCAGGTGTGACCCTTGACCCACTGTCCAATGTGTATGAGACTATTCAGAGTGGCTTTCATTGGAGGCTAGCCTTGTCAATCAAACTAACCACACCCCTAAATCTTCCTCTTTTTGAAGCCTGATACCTACTTAATGATGAATTTGTTTATTTTTTAGATGGACCATCAGATCACTGAGAAGAAAAGTAGACTTTAAGTAATAAAATCAGAATGACTTGGGGTGAAAATGCATTGAATGAGTATTTCATGAATAAAAATGACATTGTTAAAATGACATCAATGTAGAGCCAGAGTTTCCTGAACCAGCATCTAGTGGCCATTGGGAGTATTGAAATGTTTTGTCACTTCCACATTGGCTCCATTTTTGAGACACGATTGCTGCGTCCGTTTCTATATACAGTTGAAAGTTTGAAGGTAAAAATAGAGATCCAACATCACACTAGGAAGGCACAAGTGAAGGTGAATGTAGTAGGCATCAGTAGTTCAACAAACTCACATTCGAATTTTTTAGCATAAGACTCTCAGCAATACGTAGCTTCTGTTGAATTTCCTCTTTTAATTGACTTCTCTCAGAGAAAATGTGTCTCCGGTGTCATTTTTGATCTAAGCAAGTGAGTGAGTCAGTGATACCTCAAACCCGGGTTCTCAGGAAGCATTTCTTAAGCAAAGGGATGAGTTTGTATTCTTAAGGTACTGTTTGTTGAATCCATTGCTCCTTGTAGAAATTACAAGGCGGAATATACTTGATTATACCCTCTTAAAGGGAAACAGTGTAATTCTGCAAAATGTGTGCAAAAATCGTGACATCTCTCCAGCGAAGAGTACAAACACAACACAAGCTGAAATAAATGATGATTGACTGTTGCATCTTCATTAGGAAGCTGTGAGGTAACATACATCCAGTCGTCTGTCGTTTGCTATGTCCTACATTGTGTGTGTGTGTGTGTGTGTGTGTGTACTGAAGCAGTAAAGGAAGGATTGCTTGAGATGACTGCTAATAGTTCACAGATGAAAGAGAGACTGAGCGGAAATTCAAAGGTAGCCAAGCAACAGGGGAATGTACACATGCACATTTTGCTCTTCCTCTCCCTTCCGCCTTTCCTTTGGCTTTTCAACCCTTCCACACACACACACACACACACACACACTCACTCACATTCACATGCATGCACACACACGCACACACATGCACACACACAGACCAAGCGTATGCAGGACTCTATCATCATTAACCAAAGCAGAGGAACACAATGTTAAGCTCCTCTCCGCGGTCTCGTCCGCTGGGTCAGGGCTAAAATAGAAGCTGTCCGCAGACGATGGCACCATGAGGGAGGACGGAGAGAGAGAGAGACAGAAAAGAAGAGTCAGACAAATGAGGAAGAAAGGGAGGAAGAAGGGGAGGTAGGTATGAGGAAGACCGAGTTCACCAAAAAGTAAAGTGTCCATCGATGATGTTGGTGTGTGAGAACGGGGTGTGTTGTGCTGCCTACTTGCCCCCAGACTGCTGCAGTAGTTGTTGGGGAGGTATTTTAATGGGCCTGTGTCTCTATAAAGCTGCCTTTGATCATGCACTCAGGCTGCACGTGGATGTTGATTACGCCGGAAACAGACACCTGGTCACACTCTAAAGCCTCTCTGTCTGTCTGAAGTGTTATGAGAGAGTTTTGTTTTGGTATCTGTGCAGCTGAGTGTTGCAACAGTGACGTTGAAATCAAACTTTAATTTTAGGGTGTTTACATTCACTTCTGATAAGCTGTGTGGAAATTATAGTCTTCTTAATGCAGTGTCCTGAGGGTAAAAAAGGCTGCGAATCACAAGTTGAACAGGTTGTCATTCTGTAAAATCCTAACCTGGGTACACAAAGTCAGGAGAAACCATAGCTCTTAATTAGTCACTACCGTCACACACAAACAATTCTAGATGCCTGCGCAATTAGAATTCAGATTTTTGACTTCCAGGACAGTACATCACCCATATTGAAACCCATTAGTTGACTCATAATGGACATTTAACAGTGTCAAGTCTCTGTGTGGCTAATTACACAACTCTAATTATAAAGAAGATGGTGAAGTAAGGGAGGACGTCATCAGCTGATGTCTGTTTTCTGGAAAAAGCAAAAGCATGAAGACATCCGTACATGATTACATAGATGTAAATTGCTATAGTTGAGAAAGTAATGTGGGCTCAGTATTTAATGTGAGAGCCTTTTATTGTTTTTCATTGTGAAACTGACTGACTACATAGTCTAGTACGGTGATTGCTAACTGGTGGGTGGGGGGTGTACTTGTACAGGTACTGTTGTGCTTCTGCAGTGACCAGGGGATACAAAGTTTATTTTTGTGTGAACCTGAACATCTTTGAAGAGAAAAGTTATAAGCTGACCAAAAAATTACACAATGAAACAAACTGCAAAAAGTCATGTATATACAGTAAAGAGACAAGTGATTACTGATTAGAATAGCTAAGAGTAAAGATTAACAGCTGAAGATATTAGCCAAAAGAACAGCTGACAATTGTAAACATTAGCTAAAAGTATGTTTAAACTCTTCTCTGAAAGTCTGGATAAGTTGTAAACTTTACGTTAGCTGGAATAGTGTAGTGGAGTAGTAACTATCTAAAAGGTAAAGTAGTTGGTTTAACAGTTAGCTGCTTACTAATGGTAAGCTTGAAGTAATTACTAAAAGTTAATGGTAAACTGAAAGTGGTCCAGAAGTAGTACTGTACTAAAAGCAGTTAATAAAGAGGTTAAATAGTTCATAATAATGGGAATATTGCTGAAACAGCTGAGAGCAATGGATAGATGTTAAAATATAGATGTTAAACTAAAGATGAAGCATCTCCAACTGACCTGAAGAGATGAATAGATGAAAAATGATTACAGATAATGATATCTACTTTAACATAATTTAGAGTTGAAATGAACACGTGCTGTGGTGTTGAAGGAGGAGTTCAGGCTTGTGGGAGGATGTTAAATGGGAAAAAAGTACACTGAATGTGTAAAGGCATTTCATACAACAAAGAAAAGAATTGAAAACAATGGATGAAGGGTCCTGGTGCGCACAACTAAACACATATACTGTATTTATACTTGCATATTGTGAATATACTGTCACATTGCTAATTAAGCTGCAGACAGAGCGGACAGGCGTGTCTCTGCACTGCTCTGTCCCTCCTCCCACAGTGGGAGATGATGGGAAGTAGATGCAGAATTATTCCGAGCCAAAGTTTAGCCCGGCTCCACTGATTGTGTCGTTTCATGTGAACCCAAAATGGAGCTCATAAAGTTGCCACTCTACAAAGCCCGGCCCCCTGCGGGACATCTCATATTACTGCGTACATGTGTGTAAGCAGGTGGGGGGTATGTATGCATACAGTACATACAACTCTTGTTTGTGTGCATGTTTGCTAATGTGCGTTTAGGTGCACGTGTGCTCGTTCGCTGGATCATGCGCGCGTAGGCCATAATCAGCTCCATATGATTTTGAGCGTCTGCCAGCTTCCCAGAATAGCAGTGCCTGGCTTTCCTGCAGCCCTCCAACTGGCCTTGGCAAATATTTTAGCAACTCCATGTTTACCTTCACACTCCTTCACTCTCACTCAGTCAGAGCGTTCCTCATTCGTTGCACCTCTCTATCAGGAATAATCTGCTTTTTCATCGTTCACCCCCAGCGGTCGCAAAGTAAACTCCTCCACAGCACCTAAACGGGCCAACAGCACGTGGACGCCTGAGCAAGGCTCTCCCACTCTGATTGTGATGCATCGTTTATTACTGTCAGCTGCATTGTTGTTTGTCTTCTATAGTTCCTGCTCATAAAATCTTGGTGACATTTCCAGGCACCAGGGCATTCCTCTCAATGATCGATGAGATGTTTGTCTTATTCCAGTTCTGCTGAGGCATGACTTGGCCTCCTGACAAGCATCCAAAATCTAAAAGCCAACAGAGCAGAGTTGAATGTTATTACAATGCGCACATGCACATGGAAGGTGGTGTTGATAAAGCTGTGTCAAGGTAATAAGTCCTCACCCTGGAAACGCTAATCTGTTTGCACAATGTGTCTCAGAGTGATAAGTCCTCCGCTCTCTTTCCAGTCTTTAACTGAACTAAAGATGGAAGTCAGAGCTGGCTGAGGGATGTCAGCGGGTTCGTCCATGCTCTGCTGCCGCCAACCTGGTGGGTTGGACACGTTAATCTTTGCAATGAAAAGGAGCAGCACGCTAAAGTTTTTTTTCTCTCCTCTTTTTTTTTTTTTTTTTTTTTCAGTGCCGTCCATCCAAAGGCAGGAGGCGGGGCTACTGCTGGTGCGTGGACAAATACGGGCAGCCTCTTCCTGGCTACGACGGCAGGGAGCGAGGCGAGATGCAATGCTACAACGTGGAGAGCAAATGAGAGGATGGAGGGATGATGAGTGGACGAAGAGAGGAAGACGGCGTGAGAGGAGGGGGGAGACAGAGGAAGAATGCAAGGAAGGAAGAAAGAGAGAGCCCACTTTGCTCTTGCATGTAGTTTTGTGTAATATTTGAAGGAACTCTGGATCTTTGATTTCAGGTCCCA
>OOFC01003702.1:6308-22861 GCA_900323345.1 Pseudochromis fuscus | reverse complement strand
CCCCTCCCTCTTCTGTGCCTGTCTCACTTGCTCTTTAATAGAGCCATGCCTCACTCAGAAGGCCACGCTATCCTTGTTAGGAGACAGACGCTTATGGCGCCACCTGCCATTCTCAGCTCTGCACATCTGCTAGCACGGGCCACCCATCACCGCACTGCTTTACATGGTAATGGAAGTTTGAGGAGTTGATGATAAGGCAGTTTATGCCCTTGGCTTCATGACCTTGGGTTAACATTGGATTATTTACACTTGGATGTGTTGTGTAGTTTGGTTGTGAACCCGTTGGTTTTTGGCCTTGTGTTTTGAAGCCAGGAACTCGGCGTTGGAATGGAGTACATGGAGTACATTTATATAGCGCTTTCATGACCTAAGCTAGGTCCCAAAGCACTTTACAAGGCAACTCATTCACCCATTCACACACACACCAACACACCAATGACTACCAAGCTGCCATGCAAGGTGCTAGCCACCATTGGGAGCAACTTAGGGTTCAACGTCTTGCCCAAGGACACTTCGACACGTGGACAGGAGGAACCGGGGATCGAATCCACAATCTTACGATTCAAAGGCGACCCGCTCTACCAGCTGAGCTACAGCCACTCATGGAAAGGCGCCATATTGGTTGTTTGGAGCCGGAAGTGACCATATTTGGAAAAGAGTGAGGAGGCGGGTCCGACTCATGAACCCTTGATTCAAGGTTCGACTCTCATTGGAGATCAGGGCTGGCAATCAAACTAACCACGCCCCTAAATCTTCCTATTTTTGAAGCCTGGTATCTACCTAAATATGATCTATTTATTTATTTATTTTGGTTAGGTGGATTACCAGATCCCAGTTAAGGTTCGACAGCTAATGACATCAGAATGACTTGTGGAAAAAAATATTGACTATTTCATGGTTGAAAATGACGAATTGAGTCAGTTGGAGCCAGCATCTAGTGGCCATTAGGAGTATTGCAGTCCTCCGCACTGGCTTCACTTTTGATCCCGGGTTGTTTCATCCTGGCCTATACACCAGCGGTCCCCAAACTTTTTTGCACCATGGACAGGATTAATGTCGGCATTATTTTCAAGGACAGGTCTTCAAGGTGTGGCAGATAAATACAGCAAAAATAAAATAACACGACCGGTATACAAACAAATGTGAAGTTGTCCTCTTCCCCTTTGCAAAGAAGCTCTCCAAAGACGTTTGTATTTTCTTCATTTTCGCAAGTTTGTGGGCTTATTTTTTGGCTAACGTATCTTACATTATACGTGATAGGTGATACGTTTTATCACGTGACCGAGACAAGCGTATTGACGTGTCAAGAGGGAATGACAAAAGTTAAGTTGAAGAGAATCCGGTTGTTCCTTTCAAAATAAAATGTCTTTCAGACTCTAATAATCACTGAGACAGAAGTTATATTTTTATTTATTCTTTCTGTGCGGCCTGGTAACAACTGCCTCACAGACCAGTACCGGTCCTCGGCTATATACAGTCTATGGATTTTGGGCGGATTTTTGACGGGCTGATATAGCTCCAAAGTTGTTTTCTGACAACCTGACTTGGACTTCTTTCATGTGGGGAAGGTAAATTGGTCGGAGGAAGAGCGCATTGTTGACTCCTTCGAAAAAGAGGCTTTGTGGTGGCTCTTGTGGTGCTGGTGATGATACTGATGCCATCTGGTACAAAGAAGAATCGCGGGGGAAATGAAACACTTAGAGCAAGCCTTTGAGTGGTTGCCAGGATGTGCAGACAGTACATTCTTAAAAGTGATCATCTGTGATGTCTCCCCTCAACCATTGTGAACTCTCTCCCTTGAAATGGCGCGTTCCCCCGATGTAAAGTCACCCAACCCTAATCCTCCTGTATCCACTGATGAATCCCAGCCACACACAGTAGGGATGTCGCCTAATTGAATTTCCTTGGTCACAATGAACACACACTCAGGACCTGCAAGTTCCAGTCTTTGCCTTTGATAAGCAAATGACCCCTATGGAATTGAGGTCAGAGCCTGCGAAAACAAGAGTGAGGGAGAGAAAAATAAAGTCCTGCACTCAGACAAGCCCAATATCGACTCACCCGGGATTGAGTCCAATGATGTTTACCCTGTGTGTGTTGAGCCCCGGTTGGCTCAGGGGGCGAGTCATCCCACTCACACACACACACACACACACACACTCGGAGAAAGATGTCCGTGTTCTCACAGTCTGACCTCTTCCCTTTTGTTAAGTGTTTCTCTTCATCTTGCACATTTGAATGGAGTGCATGTGTAAATAATCTTGTCTTTGCGACAGCTCAGAATGAAACACATTACAGTAAATGCGGATGTGTCCTTTGTGCTCGTGTGTGCACCAGTGGATGTAGTAATAGCTGGTATTGTGCTCTATTGCCTGAAGACTCTGCAACAAGCTCCATCGTACAATCGTGAGGTCAGTTTATTCATGAACTCAGCCACTCTGCATCTTCTGCAGTTTTGTTATTATGTCGTCTATTTCATTTTTAAAAACTCACTTAGTCTTGGGGCAGAACCGTATTTTTCTTTCTCTGAGCTCGAGCCCACTGTCGGCATGCTTTTACAGATGCTCTTTTTTTAGATGCAGGCTCCTTCACTGCTTTACACAGGTTGTTTTTAATACCCAAAGTGTGTTGAGATGAACTAAATCACAGGACATCACTGGAGTCATCAAGAACATTTATAAAATCCTATTTGTCTCCCACATTTATCTGCTTTCAGTTTGGTTTACTCACTAAAAATCTCTTTAAGCATTGTTCTCTACCTGCAGCTTTTATTGTGCTCTACAACAGTAAAGTTTTACAAGCAGCAGTGTGATTTTATGACTAATTTCACCCTGGATTGTGCCTTACAGGCAACGCAGCATTACCCAATGAAATTACCGGAAATTAGGTTTGTATGCAACCTGTGTGCAGATGTTACACTGATACAGTTTGTGGCTTTAATTTTACTTGTAATCTTGCGTATTAATTATGAATATTTACACTGCAGTAACACAGTGAAACCAATAAAACAAATTTATTCAGTGTCTGTTGTGAAAACTAGTCCTTTAGTTTAATTTTCTCTCTACTGTGTCAAATTTTAAAAAATACTTTCGAAGTAATAAACATGAATTTAAGCATTAATTTTGAAAAGTTCAGGAAATTATTATAACTTTTGTCTTGCTATTCCAGGCTTTTTTATTTTTAACTTTTATTTTCATATTTTTTTTCTGTATTTCAAAAATAGAGGAAAAATAATAAAAAAAACAACAACATAAAATTACTTTTAAAAAAGAAATAATTTTTTTTCTACCATGTATTGAAAAAGACACTGCTCCTTTCCAGCTATATCAGGTAAATCAGTGGTCCCCAACCACCGGGCCGGGGCCGGTACCGGTCCGTGAGGCATCTGTTACCGGGCTGCACAGAAAGAATGAATAATTTCTATAATTTCAGTTGTATTGATTATTATAGTCTGAAAGACATTTTATTTTGAAAATCGACCGGATTCTCTCTGGCTTAACTTCGATCTGTCCCTCCTGACACGTCAATGCGCTTGTCTAGGTCACGTGATCAGAGATGTTACCTAAAAAACTAGTCTGCAAACTAGCTAAAATGAGTAAAAAACAAACGTCTTTAGAGAGCTTCTTTGGGGACACATTCGTTTTATATGCCGGTTGTGTTTATTTTTGCAGTATTTATCTGCCACACCTTGAAGGCCGGTCCGTGAAAATAATGCCGTGGTGCAACAAAGATTGGGGACCCCTGAGGTTAACAAATAACTCAAATGCTAGAATTTAGACTACAAATACAACAGTAGTTAATCATAAAATTTCAGACACAAATATTGTTCTTAATTAATTTTCAAGACGAACCACATTATTTATTTGTGTGTAAAATGATATAAAGGAGCTGCTGCTGGTATTGATACCAATGTTTTTTTTCCTGTTTGTCAGTCCTCCATGATAATTCCCATGCAGTGCTACAAAGGTAATGTTTACTTCTCAGTGTGCTTCAGTATAGACTACTCAGTTATCCCATTGCGCTCCAATAAAAATAAACTCTCCAGGGTTCCAGCTGTAAGCCCAGAATTCATACAGTGTCAATCACATAATCACCCTTTAAATTTTTCACGGTAATTTCTGAGGTTTGGGATATGAGCTCATTACTAAACGGGCTGCAGATCAAACCAAAAAGCTGAGGGAGTCGTGTCATGTTTTAATTATCATTTAACAGGGATGTTAAGTGCACGCTTAGTATATCTTCCCGGAAAGGAAGTGTAAATGTCCTCTTACTCTTTCTAGTTCGTAACACCTTGGAGGCAGCTGAGCATACTATTATAAATCAATATTAATATAACTGAGTCATAAGTGTGCCAGAGCCACATTTCCAGAAAGACAGCTTTCTATGAATCGATATTGTAGTTTCTGAATCAGTCGCCTTTGAGTGATGTTCAGTGAAGTTTTGTTTTACTTACCCCCGTCCTAATGGAGCAGACTTTGGGAAAACAACAGTAAATAGCGACCCGCCAGATCATTATTAACTGCTATAAAATTACAGTCGCATTTTGTTCACAAAGTGATGAGATTATTTTGTCCTACTTATTAATTGGAGTGAAATTGGACAGAGTAACTCGCAGCAGTGTTACTGGAAGGTGTCAGACACAGAAAGCAGGTAATTATGGAGACAGGAAGAGATAAGGAAACAGAATGCAATTACCCTGGCAAGCAGAGCCTCAAATTGCTATTCTTGGGATTTCTCACCTCAGGTTGCTATTGTTCATGCTTTGCATCTCCATACTGATCTTTATTCCTTTCACCCTCAAGCTCAAAGGAGAAGGAAGGTTTGCATTAATCAAATGAATTCCTACTGTAAGTGGTGCCATACTAAGCAGTGAACACCGATTAATGCCAAATTTTAAATGTATGTATTCAAATATATTTTTCCAGACTTATCTTGGGCACATAAACTGCTGTGAGCTGGGTCTACATCAGGGCCATCATGTTCCCATTGTTCATCTCATTCAAGGCTGCAAGAGTTTAGTTTCATTTAACTTTCCGGTTTAAGGGCATGCTTCACATTGGCTCTCCCATATATTCCCATATAAATTGTTGCGGTCCTGCTTAGTAATCTAATTATATGTATATAAATATATGTATAACAACAGAAAATGTGAATTCTCCTTCCCGGGTGTGAAATTTGCAGTATGCACATAACTGTACAAAAGTTACTCTCCTGCTGTGTTAGACTTGTAATCTCATTACTTTCTGGTTTCTCTTTGGCTTATACGGCATGTAAGTACAGAAAGAAGCTGTATCTGTGGTTGACACATGTAGAAAATGTGAATGGTGCTGTTGCTGGTACATGTGTATGGTTTGTAGTTAATTGGATATATTGTTGTAGAGGGACGTCTGTTTTCACAGGTTGATAACATGTTCTGCAACCTATAACATTATTTATCCTACGACAACTCAGGGTGCAACAATTAAGCATTGTTGACAAAAATCAGTTGTCAGTGAATTTAATTGTCACCAGACATGTTTTCAATAGAGTTCAGCATCTCTCTTCCTTCCTGTCTCTGCTGAGAGTTGCACATGTGCAGCAGAGTTCACCATCAAGTAAACAATATGGCAGCAGCTGATGTATTTTTTTTATTTATTTATTTAAAAGAAAGAAACATTGCATTTTAATGAACATTTAAACAAATGTAAATATGTCAGATTATAGCCCTGGGCTAATTTCCATCTGCAGACCCCCTGGCAGGTCGATGTTACAAAACACAAAGAAAACGTAGAAACACACACTACACAAACACACTGTGTACGTTGACTATATACAGGTGAACAACACAAGCAGCAGAGACATACAAATACAAAACAGTACAGCACAGACTATAAATGTGAAGCCTTTTGTGAGACGGTGAAAATGAATCTGCATTCATATCAGTAGCAAAGATGATTAGGAGATGTATTTTAAAATAAGTATCCTCTTTCTAGTCTTTATTATTAATTAGCACATAATATAAACAACCTTGTGCTAAATTTAAAGCTGAAAGCGAAATAAGAGCCAATTAATTATTATGTGATTCATAATCTGATGAGTCGGCGAATCTTTTCAATAGTTGATGATAAATTGACTTTAGAAGTAGTTGTTATTTGCAGCCCTACCTCCAGCCCATGATGACTCTGGGTCCTGACATTAGTGCCAGTGAGATATTGTGTCCAGAGCTCTGATGGCAGAAGGTACAGGACGTCTGCTGAACTGAGCTCTTTTCCATTTTAAAGTTCTTATGTTTTAAGGCCACAGCCAAAAGCTGCCACGCTGCTGATCTGAAAGGAGGAGGGTTTCTTCTGCTCCATTTGTTCATTCTCTGTGGTGCCCATTTTGTTACTTTAGCCATTTGTTTTAGCTTTTAGGTGCTCTCTCAGCCTGTGCCAAACCCTCTGACTGCACACACACACACACACACACACACACACACAGAAGAGTTGGACTTCAAGAAAGTAAAAGAAAGAGGGTAAACGAGGGTCTTTGTGTTTGAAATGAATCAAACTTTCAGACAGTTTTTTGGCAGAATTTTTAAAACCACTGTAAACACAGAAATATCTATTTTTCTCCTTTTCAAATGAGCAGTGAGTGAATCACACACAAGTGTTGGGAGCATGGTGTTGAAATCTTGCACACAGCACGGGGTGTTGTTGATGCCCAGAGTGGCGCTCCGGGGCTGGATTCACTGCAAATGTACTCACATTTACTGTGATCACATATAGCAAAATCTGCCACATTTAGACACTAATACATGGGGGTTTGCCAGTGACCCTCACAGCTACTTATTACTGTGTATGGCTGCCGGCGATGGAGCCACTCCACTTTCCTCCCCGACTGCTCGTGTCACCGCTTGGCCAAGCCTGCGCTCACACAGGCCTCCACAGAGACATGTGCAGTTTGTCAGAAATTGTTTATAAAAAAAAAAAAAAAAAATCCCCATTTTTGGTTTGATGTATACTCCGTATTGGTCCAAGTGCTTTATGTAATTGCTGTATAGGTTTGATGGTGTGATATGTGCCACTTAGTCAAGCTTCAGTCAGCTTCAGTCTGGAGCTGGAAATGATCATTGCATACAGATCAAGTGTGTGAGGGGAGTGTAAGAGTGTCACAAAGTGCTTTTATGTAAATGGCAGTTGAAGAGTGGCTTTCCATTGAGATTTAAATATACTGCACTGTATGCTCTGCTCCTGTCAGTCTCCACGATGTGTCCTCTGTGACTCTAAAGTGTGTGTGTTCACATGATGCCTCTCTCCAAAAGACAACAGAGAGACGAAGATGAATGGCGAGCGCTGGATGCTCAAGGAAAACATGGCAAAATCTTTATCGGAGAACAGACAAAGTAGGGCACGTGGTTGGGATCAAGGTCACCGCTCAATATGTGAACAACACCTCTGGATTACAAGTCTCCAATATAACATCAAAGCAAAATGAAATGAAAGATTGCGACTCAAATGTATTTTAAAAAGGGCTGCATTGTTTGGATGGAGTGCATTTCATCCTATGTTTGTTTGGAGAAGACTTGTCTTTACTTTCTTCCACAAATCCAATTTTTCCTTCATAGCAGCATCACTTATATTAACGGTGTTGTGGAAATGCTCCATAGATTTTGAACTCTTCCCCCCTCTTGGATTTAATAATCGAGAAGCAGGTTGTGCCGAGCGTTGCAGGATGTTTGTTTTGCGCTTCCTTGTTTCTTCCCAACTGTTGCTGTTTTAACACCTTCCAAATTACACCAAGGATAGCTGTGAGGCTCTCTTCTCATTCTCCTCAGTTAACAAGCACTCTGTTTATATATGATTATGGTTCTCTGCTTGTTTATTTTGCCTGGCTCTTTTGAAATTACTTTCCCGGTTTAGTTCAAGGTACAAAATGCACTAAAGGGTTCGGTTCAGCTCATTTGTTTTCTTTCTGTTGGGGAATAATATTGGTGATTTACCTCCTTCCTGATGGTGGGTGTGAGGGGGTGAACCTGTGCAGCTGCCACATTCTCCAAATTTGACCGTTACTCCTGCGTTTGCTTTGCAGCGCTGCCAATCATGAAGGTGACGATTGACATTACCAGACAGCAGGTGGAGAAGATCTTCGGTCTGGATGAGTACTGGTGTCAGTGTGTCGCCTGGAGCACCACCGGGACCCAGAAGAGCCAGAAAGCGTACATCCGGATTGCTTGTGAGTGCACTTTTCAAGGATCTTTGTGTCACTACAAATGCAAAGGCTGCCTAACAAGGTGCCTACATATTGCATGTCAGCATGTAATAAGGAGACAGATGATTTTTTTCTCCCACTAACAATTCATTTTACAATTAGCCCAGAGATCATTATGATCTGTTGCATCACAGTTATTACTGTGATTACAATCATCTTCCTGTGATTCCACTTATGAGAAGAAAATATCAGACCCTGGCAGGGAGAGCGACAGAGTAATGCATCTGCTTGAAGGCAGTCCTTAAAAAAAAAAAAAAAGCTGGAACATTGAATTTGAGTATTCATGAGCATATTTTTCACTAGATACAGTATATCAGCAATGATCCCTATGAAAGTAACTGGAATAAAAACAGATTTGAAATTTATTGCTGTGCAGCAATCATAAATCTGTCTGGGGAACACAGACACATCCCTCGCTGCAGCCTCAAAAGCTTTATTAGAAGAAGCCATTTTACATTTGAGTATTTTAAAACATTCTGCCTATTAATTCCCACATAAATATGTATTATTCCAGACAGAGGCAAACGCAGAACTGTCTCCAAACCACCAGACGTTTTGAAAACACACATTCATTATCCATCCTTGTTTGAGAGCTCAACAAAGTCACATAGATGTGAGATAAGGACACGCACGTGCTTGAATAACGAAGCATAAGGACGCCTTTACGTTCGCGCTATTTACGTGCGCCCCCGTATACACTCGCATACATTTGAGCCTTCCAACACGGTTACATCTCAAGTCTCCTCCAGTCCCATTGTATCGGCTTTAATTAAATTGAATGTCGTGAAAGTCTCTCTGCTTGTTTTAGCGTTTTATTCGCTATGATTGGTCAGGACAGGCTCAACATCTGTTTAAAGGAATTCACCGGCGGCTCACAGTCGCACCCTCAGCCCCTCACAACACAGTAACACATTGCTCTGCTCCCAGTCAAAACCTGGGGTGAACACATCACATTTGTGCCAACCCGCCAGCTATCAGCGGCCTGTCAAGCTCATCTGATACAAATAGACCTACGTTTATTTTCACCCACAAGAAATAAGCAGCGCCAGTTTTACCTGTGTAATTCACAGCCGGGGCTTACAGACAAAAATATATGGCAGAACTTGGTGCAACAGTAAGAGTATTCAATGAGACGTAATGTGAAGCCCCATGCAGTCAGCCAGCCTTGCAGGAGCTCTTGTCCAGGCGCCTCAGGGCTTTGTTTTCGTGTGGCTGCTCCAAGCCGTCATACAGATGGAAGCTGGAGGCTGGCGGATGCCGGAGAGAGGAGAGTGGGTGGGAGTGAGGGGTAATGCAATTGCTTTTGCTTGATGCCGGGCCCCTCTGGCAGCAGACAAGCATCTCTGAACCAGCCAGGCAGCCTGTAATAAGCAACATGGTTGGTGCCACCGATCCCAGTGTGGCTTAGGGGCCAACTAGAGTGCGACATGCTCAGCGAGGCCACGGGTGGACATTTCAAGAATTGAAAATTTAGAAACATCCCCGGCCCAACTTTTCCAGAAAGAAGTGTTATTTTCAGATCTCACACGCTCTCACAAATATTCTAATTAGTGTTGTTTCTCCCCCTTTTTTTTATTTCTACAAGACCTGCGAAAGAACTTTGAGGAGGAGCCGCAGGGTAAAGAGGTGGCATTGGACCAGGAGGTGTTACTGCGCTGCCATCCCCCCGAGGGAGTGCCAGAAGCCGAGGTGAGACACGGATACAGAAGATATTTATAGGTGCACATTCAGCGCTCATTTACCCTTTCCTCACCACGAATGACAAAGATCAAAAAGTGGTTCAGGATCAGCTCTCCCCCCCCTGCATCTCTCCCCGCTCCACCAGGAAACAGACAACCCTTTACGGATAAATTACACCTCTAATTATTCCCCATTATTGATTTATTATCTCCCTTACATCTCTAAGAAGCCGTATATCACATCGTCTCGTCACATCACTCAGGATAGGCTTGGAGGCTTCGCTCCCATTTGGCATCTCTAAAGGCCTATCCATAATTAATGGATCTATTTGCCTTGCTCTCTCCTTATCCCATTCTATATCTCTCTGCTGTCCCTCCATGCACTGTATCACTTGTGCACTCTTGTATGTCTCTCTCTCTCATTCTTTCACTTTCTATGTCTCTTGGTGTGTGTGTGTGTGTGTGTGTGTCTGGTTAGAGGACCAGACTGGGGCCAGCTGTTTCACCTCATGTGCTGCATCCTCGCGGTCCCAGATAGGCACTAACTGCTCTAATAACAACACGAGAGGAGCTTAGGCCATCCACTCAGACAGCCCAGAGACCAGGAACAGCCGACCAGCCAATCACAGCTCAGCAGCGTAGGGACAGTTTGCGGAGAAATGGGAAGGAAGGTGCCAACCGCGGTTCACCAGAAAAGAACATCAGAGCAGAAGTCACCACGGGAGAAAACAGGGATGGCGCACAAGAGGAAGAAAGCCCAATTACGTGCGGTATCGCAACTGGCAGTAATACCAACAACAATGCTGCCGTACCGTTGCTCCTCTCGAGACGGCACAAGGTCAAGTGAGAGCAAGAAAACAAGCGAGCCAATCTGAGCGTACACCAAAAAAAAGGAATAACATCAGTTTTGGCTTCTGCAAGAAAGAGGGCGCGGGAACTACACAAAGCATGATCGCTTTTGCTCGCGGAGATATCAGACAACTACAAATAGAAAATAATAATAATAAAAAACAACCTGCATTCTCCCCTCAGAAAGTGAATGAATATTAAAATCAGCTGAATGAATTAATTCTGTTTCAGTGCTATACCAAGCTGTGTTTGTTCCTCCTTTTGTGTGTTTGATTGCATCAGAAAAGAAGTACCTCGCTGTTTTCTCCCCTTCCACGTACAAACCTCTCATCCACATCGTGTCTGGCTGCTGTAGAGCGGCACGGGAGGTGAAGCCAGTTCCTGATGAGCTGCGCTGCATTTTTGACCACTGAAATATATTTTCAGGTGGAGTGGCAGAGAAACGAGGATGTGATCGACCCGGCGAGTGACCCCAATTTTTTCATCACGACTGATCATAATCTCGTCATCAAAAAGGCCCGGCTGGCGGACACAGGCAACTACACGTGCGTGGCCAAAAACATCGTCGCCCGCCGCAAGAGCACCTCCGCCACGGTCCTAGTCTATGGTAGGTGATCGCTTCTTTCAACAGATGTCAGAGCTCTGTACACAGAGGGTAATGGCAGGTCTGGGCTTGATGGAGCTGCAGAGTATAGAACCACAAAAACAGCTCAGATGAATCATTTCACGCTCGCATGCTGTCTCTGTTATCCCATATTTTTACATTAATTTTCTCTCCTGCTTGGACAATAGCTGGAGTCTTCTGTCAGCCTCTACTATCAAGTTCAGATTTCACACAGTAGGTTCAATAATACAGTGTTTTGTGACATATGGCGACAACTTGCATACGTCAGCTTCTGTTTTTCAGCAAGCAGTGAGTTATTTTGTCATAAAGACAGAGTAGAGTATCTGCACATTAATTAGCACAACTTAAAATTACTGGCAGCCATTCTGGCCAAGCTGGCAGCCTCTGATGTCGTGGCTGCCATCCTCCTCCTCCTCCTCCTCCTCCTCCTCCTCCTCTGTAGTGGATCTGGTATGAGAAAAGAAATTGAATTAACAGCAAACTGTAAATAATGACTTGGCTTGATAATCAGACTGACCTTTATTAAAATGCAGAGAAACAACATATTTTCTATCACAGAGGGTTCCACGGGTGCTGGCACTACAAAAGTTTTGCATACATTACAGCCGGGCTTAATTCTCATCTACATGCAAACAGGAGATGGAAATCACGTGGGAATGATTCATGAAAACAACTTTGTGAATAAGAAATGTATAATTTAGCACAATGTCTGACACAGGGAAAATGATGATACTATGATGTGCTAAAAAGGCAGAACAGCCATTTTTGCTCTTTTCAGTTTTTTTGCTTTAGCCTGTTTGTTGTGTTTTCAAATGATTTTAAATAAATAAATGAATTAGAGTGGGTGTGCTTAATATCCTTGCAATATTTTAATTATAGGAACTTATTTTGCGTGAATAGGGAATCACTTTAAATGAAAAAATGAGGGATGCACTGTGAGTATTTAGACTCTTTGTAAAATCAGTATTTCAATGGGTGTTTCTGTTGTAGTCACTATTATTTATTCAGTTAAATATACGTCAAACATACATCATTTATATGTAAGTGACAAACAGTAAATTAATTTATTATTTGAAGGAATTGACAGAAAGCTGCTCATGTTTTACATTTTGTCCAAACTCATTTTTAATAATTACACTGAAACATGTTTTATCTTTCTTCTGTTGAAAAATCCATCTGCCATCTGCTTCATTGTCAAGACTCCAAATTTGCAATTGATCCATCTTGCTCATGATCTATGGAAACATTACCCTTTGCATTAAAGGGAAAATCTAGGACTTTAAAAAGATCCTTTATGGACTTTTTGAGTATTAATTACCAGCTAAAGTCACAGTTACTCAGCCAACACAAGCCGTGTTGTGGTGTTAGAGCCTTTTATGTATCATGGAAACATGTCGGCGTACTGCAACTAAAAATTTACATGTCAATAGCTGAATTAAAGTGGGAAAAAAACAGCGTGCATTACTTTTTATATGACAGTGTTTTTACCTTAGCTGATAAATGCAGTTGTAATTGACAAAGATCCTTTTAGATCTTTGAAAAAAATGCTTCAATTAACATCATTCTAAAGTTATTGTTTTTTTGTATTTGACAATTATGCAAATCCTGAAGGGGGGCCAGTAATTGTAACAGTAATAGTGCTGTATGTCTGTAAATGTAGTTGAAAACTGAAGTGTGCATTTTCACTATGAGTGGTTTAAAATCAAATGTGTTAATTTGAAGCATGCAGTCAAAGCACACATTATTATACACTCCTCCCAGCCTCCAGCATAATAATTAAAAAGCACAATTATTCCTCGTGTTGATTGTAATTGATTGGTTTGTGTTTGATGGACTTGATGAAGAAACCTAAGGAGGAATTGTCTGTGGGGGCAACAACACTTGTGTCGCCAAACAAGGATTTTCCACTTGTAGAAATTACTGTGCCGTTTGCATGTGCCGTTTGTTTCTTCCCATCTCGCTTTGTGCTTGATGAGATAACAAACTGACACATAACCATTGGAGTAATAATCGAGGTTAAATCACAATGTAGGTTATCTGCCGTAACTTATAGAAGAAATGAGACTTTCGGTTACCTTGGAGCATCACAGTCTAGCGTGCTAGTTAATCTAGCTAGCTGTAGCAAGTCATAATAATCGCTACTTTTCAAAGGGGGTTCAACAAGGGGCCAGAGATGCATTTTAACAAGGCCTGGCTGGTGTGACTGCACTCTGTGCTAAGAGGTAATCAGGGGCCGAGTTGCCTGGCAATTTACCTCGCTGTGGCGGGCAATCAATCGCATAGAGAGGGCAAGGAAATGATTCAGCCACGACAAGCACAGGAGAGAGTTAGGGGAAAATTAGGAGGGGAGTATGTACAGAGAAGAAACGACAGTGCTGTTCAAGTCAATAAATCAGGAATCTCTGTATCTTGTAAGCGTAGAGGGAACACAGTAAATACAGGAACTAAACCAGTGTGATTTGATCTAATCACCTGCCATGATTGAGAGACATGGCAACAATTAGTCGTGCTCATACACAGTTAGGGTCTGGAGCACAAGCACAATAATAGAAATCCAACTTGTTTTTGAACTGCCTGAACTTTTCTTTTCAAATGTAAAAGGAATAAATTATACATTAGTGTTCTTTTCAATTCAAAGAATACTTGAGATTGATATGTAGCGGTGTGAAATCAGTGGTGGATGTGTGAAGGACACAATGTTAATTAGTGGAAAAATCACCATGTGGCCTTTTCCAGGAAGCCATTGTGTTTTATATGCATGTACGAGCATTTGGCTTTTAATGGCATGGCTTTACAGTGATCATTACCTGACCTTACTATGAGTGTTCTGTACAATATCCTTGCATTTCCTTGGTGGAATTTGAAGGGATATTAAAAAAAAAAATAAAAAAATTAGTTACTCTGCAGCAAGTGTGTCTTCCTCAGATATAAGGTGAAGAATGGCAAGATGTCATATTATTCCCTGCTCCCTGTTGAGACGCAGGACGAAGCTTCCTTTGCTCTTGCTCTTCCATTTGTTCACCTCACAGTACGAAAGCAAAGAGTGTAACAGCAGTCATGATTATTCTAGCACAGCACACCTCTTCTTCCGTAGTGCATGTCGGGTAATCCTGGCTGCTCTGTCCCTTCATCCATCCATCCATCCCTACCTACCTACCTACCTCCAACCTTCCCCTTACCTCACCCCTCCATCCCTCCCCTCCCCTCCCCCGGTGCTGGTCTGACAGTCAACGGCGGCTGGTCCACGTGGACCACCTGGTCGTCCTGCAGTGCTGTGTGTGGGCGTGGCTGGCAGAAGAGGAGTCGGAGCTGCACCAACCCCACGCCACTGAATGGAGGCACATCCTGTGAGGGGCAGAACGTCCAGAAAAGTGCCTGCGTGGCCACCTGTCCAGGTAACTCCCAGGCAACCCCGTTGTTTGTCCTGTGGCGCTTGGCTTCCTGTGGCTTCCTTTTTGCATTTTTTTGCATAGAAGTCATCAATTCATCTTTATTTTGGCTGCCCGCTTGTACCAGCACCTCCGAGTCTTTTCTTAGATGTCAGGCTTTTGTTGCTTCCTGCAATTAGACCGCTTACACAGCAATGTCAGAGCCTATTAGTCTTCACAGTAAGACCTCATCCTGAAAGTGATTTATTATTATCCCACTTTGTTCACATTTTTCTTTATCCTCTGCACTGTATGCAGACTTTTTTTTTTTTTTTTTCCAGAGACACGTCTGCTTGAAAAGACATGGTTCCCAGCCATGGTACTGTGTCACACCAGCTAGTACATTTGTTATTGTTTGCTGCTCAAGCTATGTAGTAAATTTAGGCAATAAAAGGTTGAATTATGGTGGCGTGTGTGCCATGTTTACGTGGGAGGAGCCGAGGGCATTTCATTTGCTTGCCCGTTCTCCCTTGTGAGAGCGTCGGAGAGGCAGAGAGTGTCCTGCCTGATAGTGAGCAACACATATTGATCTCTGGTAGCCTGAGATGGAAGTCAAGCTGCTTCATTTGCAGTCCTCACATTAGCCCCCTGACAGAGAGAGAGATAGCGAGGGGAGGGAGCAGGATAGGAAAAAGGAGGTGTAAGGTGGAAGCAGGGATAGAGACAGAGGGAATCAGATACAGTGTAAGGAAAGCAGGAACAATGCCCAGAGTGAGAGAGAGGAGGAAATCTGGAAGCCTGAGTGTGTACAAGTGCAGGCTGTTTGCTGCCGCCTGATCAGCGTGCGGACATATAGCCGGGGCGCTGCAGCCATGCTGACCGCAGGAGAAATCTCCCACGCTCGGTAAATAGCAGCGAAGGAAATACAACACCTCTGGCAGTGGCAGCTTCTCCCTGCCTAAAAACAGAGGTTATCTTCCTCGGTGAATCAGGGGGGTTGTGTTACACATCTCCCATGTAAAGACATCACTAGATGTCAAGCATGAGTGTAAGTAACATGGCCCGCTGGAATCCAGCACGAGGAGGAAGACAAAGGAAACACAAAGGCATGACGTGTCTTCAGGATCTGGATGGAGTTGGAATTATAGGAGTCGGAGTAACTAGTAATGGAATTAAAGAGGTGCCCAGGGATGCTTGACATTCCTCCACAGCATAGCAGGATACTGACCTCCATGAGCTTAAAGAGATTAATGTCAGTCCAAGCTGCTATTGTTAGACCAAACCCCTCCCTCCTCTTTCTTTTCTCTTGCTCCACGAGGAGAAAGTGTGTAATTTCAGCCATTAGGGTGCTGTGACAAAAATTGCATTGTGCCCTGTGAACACAGTTTACACAGACTTTGGTAGAGAACGAATTCAATTTTTTATTTTTTTCCCTCCTGATGAGAGACGCTACATCGTGACCCCGCTTACACCTCTATCAGACCGGCTGTTTGGTAACAGAGGGTAGTCTCTGCCTCCCTTCCTCAACTTGTTACCTGTCTCAGTCGGGTAACATCAGTGGCACAGACAGCCCCGACTGTCTGCACCTGGACAGGGTTCCCCTCAAGGCCAAAGTCCACAACGCCGGGGCCCGGGGATGATGAGCTGTTGTTTCCAATCACAAGTAGCACCGAGGCTCTTGTGCACTCACCGACGTGCCTTTGAAGTCCCCCCAAGATGAACTGACAGCTCTCCTCATTTTATCACCCAGCACACGCACAACCCAACGTACACAACCCCCCCCCCCTCACCAAACTCCCCATG
>OOFC01003689.1:2073-18350 GCA_900323345.1 Pseudochromis fuscus | reverse complement strand
ACTTGGTTCGGTTCGGCTCTACTCAGCTCACCACGCCTCAGCTCGACTCGCCTGCCTTGCATTGCTATACAGAAAACAGTCCCTTTTGTGTAGCCATCAGGCGAAGGAGAAAGTTGATGAAGTAATCTTCAGACTTCTACTGTGGTGATGTCACAGAAAGCAGCTTGAAGAGTGTTTCAGGTGAGAAATTAGTTGTTTTTACTTCACATATGTTCCTGCACAGTGATGAGGCAATGACGGCAGGGGAACATTTGTACCCGCAAGGTGACAGTCTGCACAGTTATAGTCAGCATAACAAGTTTCTACTATGTGGGGAAATCACTAAATAGATTGGTTTAATGTACAATAACAGCACTTTACTGCAACGTTAAAATTTTATTTAAAAACGTCAGCTGAAAAAAAACCTGAGTTCTGACCATAGACTGTATAATCTTTATATACAGTCTATGGCTCTGACCACCCGGTCGGTCGAACAGCTGACGGAGGTTGTAGCAAGAGCTCGTATCTCCGAAAACATCGGAGCACGTTTTTAAGGCTCTAACTTGAAAACAACTAATTTCAAAAGGCGAGGAGGTACCAGCGCCATATGGTCCAAAAGTGGCTGCTTGGTAACACAAAAAATGAACGGGAAAGTGAAAGTTATGTCACAACACCATGCTGATGCGTATCCTTGCGCATTTTTCAGTGGTTATACGGAAATTCTGGACCTTTTCTAGTAGATATATGGCGTATACTTGCGTATCACATACACTACACCACTGGACTAACTACAAGTAGGTTTAATTCAACGCAGGGCAATGGCTTATTTTTACCCAACAATTATTATTTCAGTTTATTAATATTGAGTAAGAACAACAAAATGTTGGGTAAAACCAGATCATTTTACTAAGTTAAATTAACACAGCATGTAATTAGGCCAATATTGACCAAGTTCTGGTTAAAAACAATTCAGCATTGTTTAGTGTGTTCCAGAGTGTGTGCTTGTAACCTGTACCAGACTGACTGTAAGAGTTATTAACTGCCGCTAGAGGGCGGTAACACCACATGAAAAGTGTGAAACAACACGGTACATGAATTAATAGATTCATAGATGCCTCTGAAGATCCAAATACAGGCAGAACAGCTTCAGTAATAGAAATACCTGAGTTTAATGTTGAGTGTGGGAGTAGACTTACTAATAATGTAGTAACGGAGATGATGTTAGAGCTGAGAGAGCTGGGAATAGCAATAAGTTCTTGTGCAGCACTAAATCTTGGTGCTTGCTTGCTTTCAGTCACTATTTAAAATTCACCAAAACTAGTTGTCTGATTAGCTCCAGCTCACACTGTTGTTGATGGGAATGAGAAGGCAGATTAAGTAGTTTTGAAGGGGGGGGGGACCCCACCATATGTGATTTCACAGTATGGTTGGGTCAAGTTTGACCCAGGCCAGGAATTATCTCAGAATAGATGTCTATATCAGATTTTGAACAACAGATCTATTTAGAATGCTTCAACAGCCTATCTGATGATGATGATAATAATAATAATGATAATAATAATAATAATAATAATAATAATAATAATAATAATTTGATGATTAGTTCTTCATTTATGTTTCATGTTTCAGAGCACAGCAAGGTTTTTTTTTAGCTTTTATGCCACTCATTTTTAGAGGCATACACCTACTATCACCATGTCCTGTTTTACCTTAGACATGAAAACACATGGCTTGTTATAACCAAGACCTGGGTTAATATTGGACTAATTTCACCCAGCAGGATGTTTTTTTCCCAACAGTTTGTCGTGACAGTGTCAAAGTCCCCCTTGACCTGTGGCGCTGCTGTCCCATAAAAATCTATACACACTGTTGTGGCATGTACAGTTTCACAGTTTCAAAATTGCCTAGAATCACCATTTTCTTTGATTTTACCCACACTGATGGATCTAAAATCCTTTTTAATAGATAAAAATCAAATCTGACCCGATATACAAACATTTGTTGCCCCTGTACGAAGAATTTTGACATTTTGAAATCTTTTCATTTTTGTGTATTTTGTCTCACTTTCGGGAAAGTTATCAAATTTCAGGCTGAACAGATGACATCTAAGGTGTTTTTACTTCTGTTGAAATTCAAAATGGGTCAAATTTGACAATGCTTAAAAAAGCATCGAGATGGAAACTTCTCGAGTGCCAAGAATCATTTTTAGAATATAAGAAATGTTAGGAGTCATGCCTTCATTAGAAATGTGGATAAAAGAAATATCTAACTGTATTGGACTGGAAATTTTAGTATATATTGCTAAGGGCAAAGAGAAAGACTTTAACGAACTCTGGGAACCACACATGGCTTTAACGATTAAAAGAAATATAAGATCCTCTTGAATTTCTTTTTAAATTAATACTTATTCATTGTCTATTTCTATATAATTTTGTCTATTATATTTTACTGTTTAAATTTAAGATTATATATAATATATGTATTACAATGGTGCAATGTATTGTGTGTATCTGTGTGTTGGGTGTAAAAAAGAGACAATAAAGATATTTTTGAAAAAGAAGTCTTATATTCTTTTTATTTTTAAATTATATAAACAGTATATAAATCTTGGGACTTTACTATACTTTACTGTCCTCTACTGCAGTGACATTCATTCAATACATCCCACTCCCATCGTATTACATAAATAATCTACATCTTTAATATTAATACGTTACTATTTTTGTATTTCATATATATTTTATATCTTATGTTTAAGAAATTATAGGGCCGTAATCTACCCTCCAAACCACATAGAGGCAATACAACACACGGAAGCTGTTTGCAACCACCAATCAAACCACAGAAGAAGAAGTACTGCCACAGCAGCTAGTTCACGAGAGCACTCGCTTTTTTCTTAGTGGAGGTTTCTTGATGCTTAATGTTTACCCGTGGCTTTATCTGTGGACAACATCGAGTTTTGTAGCTCAGTTTAAAACTAAACCAACCGTCACTAGTCGCTTTTTGTGGCCTGCTAGCCAACTAGTTAACGTTAGCTCCGGTGGCTGTCATGGTCATCGTCAGCGTATGACGTCACATGTATGACTGTTTCCTCGGTAGCTAGCTAGCTGCTAGCTGTGAGAATACCTCCACTGTATGAGGGAGTCACCTGGAGCTTTATACCTCAGCCGCTAAGTCCCAGCATGAGGAGGCTGACCAAGAAGAAGGCGCTGACTCTGGTCAAGGAGTTGGACGCTTTCCCGAAAGTCCCCGAGAGCTACGTAGAGTCCACAGCCAGCGGAGGGACAGGTGCGGGAAACTTTTACCTGTTCAGTTGTCAATGTCTGGCTCCTGTGACTCACCCTGAAACTCTCTCTGTAGTGTCTTTGATAGCTTTCACTCTCATGGCTGTCCTCGCCTTCCTGGAGTTCTTTGTGTACAGAAACACATGGATGAAGTATGAGTATGAGGTGGACAAAGACTTCAGCAGGTAAGAGCTAAATGAGTGGTCACTGAGCTCAGACTGCTGTGTCCTGACTGCACCTGTTCTTCATTTACAGTAAACTGAAGATAAATGTGGACATCACAGTGGCTATGAGGTGCCAGTGTAAGTTAAGAAAAGTAGATGCTATGTGTTTTTTAACACTAGAAAGAGGTTTTAAAGTGTTATGTATGATTGAATGCAGATATAGGAGCAGATGTCCTGGATCTGGCAGAGACAATGATTGCGTCTCATGGCTTAAAATACGAACCAGTGAGTGTTAGATCCTACAGTGTATTCACCTAAGAGTTAAATAATGATAATCCTATTTAATCCTTTGACTTGCCGTGTTAAAGTTTCTTTATCCTTGTGTTTTTTTCTCATTTTAGGTCAACTTTGAGCTCTCACCGCAGCAGAGGTTATGGCAAATGTAAGATTAGAATAAACTTGTCACACCTGTAATATCTAAAGCACTTCAATGATATTCATTTTATTTGCATTCTGTGTCTATGAGCTTGTATTCAACTGTAAACCTCATTAGCCAACTGGTTTTACCTTATTTGTCAGTGTGTAACAATCAAGACAAAGTTTACTTGTTAAACCCTTTTCTGTTTGTTTTCTTTCTTGTTGACTGAATTGGTTTAGTCTCATCTCAAGTGAGTCTTTATTGTCCTTCTTTCTCCCCTCCTTCACCATCAGGACTCTTCTGCACATCCAGGAGCGTCTGAGAGTGGAGCACGCTCTGCAGGACGTTCTCTTCAAGGCTGCGATTAAAGGAGTTCCTCCAGCTGAGACTCAGAGGTACATGGGACGCTCAGAATCCTATGTGGTTGGAAATGTTGACACACCCAAAAACCAGGAAGTGTTCAGCCCTGCTGTTGTTACTTTTCTCCGCAGTGAGGACAGCTCCACTTCCCTCAGTGCCTGCAGGATACATGGACACATGTATGTCAACAAGGTGGCAGGAAATTTCCACATTACTGTTGGCAAGTATGTACCGATGTCGATAAAATGTTCATATCGAATACACTGATAATTTTGATCATGTTATTAGTAACAGTTGGTTATAAAGACAGGTCATGTGTCACCACTGCTTTCCAGCGTACAAAAGGGAAGCCAAAAATATTCAGCAGCATGGGCAGCGCAGCTCTGAGACCCTGTTTACTTTTGGTTTTAAAATGTGTCTTTGGCAGTTGGATCACAAGTGGACAATAACATGCGTCTCCAAACTGAAAAAGTTGTGTTCGGATGTCACTACGGCGCAGTTGTTGTCACAAGCGCCATATTTTGTAAACAGTTAACTAAAAGAGAGGCTGCGACATGAGACTTCTGCCCAAATTTTAATAAGACGTCACGCCTCTCTCCAGCCATGAGTGTCTGTGCTTTGTATTTACTTTTACATCCTTGTTGGGGACGCATTCACACTACAATAGGTATGTGGTCACATGCGTCCCAGACCCTCTCTGCATGTGATTTGAGTGATTGGATCTCAGTGTGTCTCAGTGGTCGTATATACTTATATTTAGTGCTGACCAGCTCTGCATTGAGGATGACGACCTCTGTCAATTCTGTGTGGCAGCTCCCGTTTGATACATTTTGGCTTCGCTTTTGAGGACATGGCCATGTTTTTATGTATAGTCAATGTTTTCATCTTTTAAAGAACAGAAACTTTTCAGAGGCTGACCTCTGACCTTTTCATCCCCGCCCAGGTCCATCCCACACCCCAGAGGTCATGCCCATCTCGCCGCCCTCGTCAGCCATGACTGTGAGTTCTTTCCTTTTTTTTTTTGTTGTTGACACGACTACATACTTCACCAACTTGGCAGTGTTAGTGATATCGTGCAGTAAAGTGTTGGCTGCTGTCACACATGGAATTAAGCACTTATGTACTCGCCTGATGAGGATTATTAGTTGTAATGTGTCGTTATGTTACAGCTTATAACTTCTCTCACCGGATTGATCACTTGTCCTTTGGGGAAGCGATCCCTGGAATCATCAGCCCTCTGGACGGCACAGAGAAGATCTCGGCTGATGGTACGTCTGTGTCGTGAAACATTATTCATTATTATTCCATCATGCTTTTGATTTATGCTCTGATATTCTTTTTTTTTTGTCTTGATGCTTCTCCTCAGCTAACCACATGTTTCAGTACTTCCTCACCATCGTGCCCACCAAGCTGAACACCTACAGAGTCTCTGCAGATACACATCAGTTCTCGGTCACTGAGCGGGTAGGTGCTTATTTTTTTGCGTGCTTGTGTTGTTGAGTGTGCATCTGTGTGGTGAGTATGTTTTGTATTCCTTCCTGCAGGAACGAGTGATCAACCATGCTGCAGGCAGCCACGGAGTCTCAGGGATCTTTATGAAATATGATATCAGCTCATTAATGGTCAAAGTCACTGAGCAGCACATGCCTCTGTGGCAGTTTCTGGTCAGACTCTGCGGCATCATCGGAGGCATCTTCTCCACCACAGGTCAGTGACGCTCCTCTCAAACCCACACTCATGACTCCAAACATATTCATCTTTAAAGGAATTATATCACACATTAGCTCACAGTTTGAAGTGCAGGAAAATTTTCTGATTGCTTTTCTGACTTCCAGGCCGCCACGGGGTGCTTTTAATTTATTAACTCCAGTATGAAAATCGGTTTGCAGATCATAGTTAACGTCAACTCAGCCTTATTTATTTTTTAGTCAAAGTAATGGTGTTCTTGCTCTGTAGTGCAGCTGTGAAAAGGGACTGCTTTGAAAAACACTCACAGATGCTCCAACATCCGAGATGTGAGTCAGCGATGGCTTTAAAAGCGTCGGTTACATTTGAAGTGGTGTAAACTACCGGTCTCCTCTGACAGTGTGTGGTTTTTATCTTTGTGGTGGTACAGTTCATAAAAACAACACTGTGTGTGTAATATTGGACGATACAACTTCTTACAATGTGGGAAAACATAATATCCACCATTGGTTCACCTTGTCTGTCTGTCAGTAAACTACTGAACAGTGTTGAGTATTACCCAAGGAATAAATTATTGCATTTTGGACACAATCAGAGGAACATCTTCTGTGCGAAAAATACAAATCCCAAAAAGTCTCTTTCAAATCTTTTCTTTGTTGCTGTTTGACCACAAGAGGGCAACAGTGTTCAGTTTCTAGCATCTGTACAGCTGGATCATACCTAAGCACAGATTTGTGTTCCCTGAGTGCTTTTTAGTTTTAAAACTAAAGGCTAAAAATGTTTCTTCAAGGAGGATTTACTCTGCTTTTCTGTTCCAAGTACAGTTTTACAATGTCGGATGTTAATACTTCACATGGACAAAGTTTCAAATCTTGAGGTAAATGATGTCCCAGTAATCTCTCTGTGCTCAGACTGCAGCCTGATGAAAACGCTTCTGTTTGTATTATTAGTTATAATATTATTATTTGTGGTTAAACGGAGTCAAATTACTTGCATGCTGCACACATGCTCGAACAATAAAGCTTTGGATTCTGAAAATCTGACGTACGAATGTCGGCTTTTTCTGTAGCTGTTCTGAAACAACAGTTGTCTTACGGTCATCCTGATGAGATTTATTTATTTCATGTACTGCAGCATATAAATAAACACCAGTGCACGGAGATACTGTACAGTCATTAACATTTTATCAGCTACATTTCGGGGTGCAACAAGTAGTCGACACAATAATAGTAAAAATAATTGCAAATTTAATTGTCAACTATTGTTGCCAGCGTTTTTCAACGAGTGAAGCATCTCCTTTGTGTTTACCAGAAAGGAAACAATATGGCGGCTAGCGATGATTAATGTTTTTCCCGACAGCAAACATTTTCCACTTGTTATGGTTTTCAAGTGTTTCCCACACGTACACCAATTAATACTGGGATATATAGCAAACATCTTGCACACCAGTTGTGATTAAAATACTGTCACATGTCACAACAAGCTGTGAGGGACTGTATAAATGGCCATCATCAGATAAATATGAACTGTTTTCTATGCACAACTACTCTAGAGGAGGCAAAGACTGTGAATATACAGCTGGAAACGAGCAGAATAGGTTGTCTTTAAAGCGGAGACCTTCATCTAATACTGTTGCCAGGTTTTCTCAAATATTAAAGATTTTAATAGGAGGTGTCGATTGTCGTTACTTTGTGTCCCGAAGATGTCAGCTTTCCTGACAAGTGCCAAGTTTAAATTGTAGAGGAAAAGTGCTGCTTGTGGTGGTGGACGTTCATTCTCAAACGAACGGTGTTAAGCAGCTCGGAAAAAGACAAAAATCAGGCGTTATGTATTATTCATGGATGTATGTGGGCTTTAAAATGCAGGCTGCCACTTTGACTCAGCATCCTCCGCTACATAAAAGGAGCGGCTCACACACTTTAACAACCGAGCCACTTTCACCTCATGTAAACCCCACAACATGAACTTCAGTGTTTAAAGTTGGATGTCTTTCTCACTTGCAGGCATGATCCACAGCATGGTCGGCTTCCTGGTCGACATGGTCTGCTGTCGTTTCCAAATGGGGATCTACAGACATCTTGATGTGAGCTAAAAAAAAAAAAAAACTAGATCATGTTTATTTTTAAATGTTTTTTTTTGTTGTTGTTGTTGTTACTAATATTGTTTTCTCCTGTTTGTCAGAAGGCTCCTCTGAACGTGCAGGAGAACAGTGAAACTCTGGTTCCCGCAGAACATTCAGAAGATTACCCTCAGAAGTGAGACGGCAGCAGCTGCTCTCCATCTCGGCCGAGCCCACAGACAGCGATGAGATGCTGGGGAAATGTTTACAAGTCGTTTTATTATTAAATGTGTCCCTGCTTTGTTCCGGAATGTGTCTATTTTTAACATTTTATGTTTTGTTTTTTTATTACTGGGTGAGTGTAAGATTCAGATCTGACTGTGTCTGTTTTTTAAATCAATACCTCTGCTAATCATCTGTCTCCTTCACTGGAAAAATAAAAAAACAGAAATGATCCAAGATGTGATGATAGATAATATGATGGTACCTGCAGGTCAATCACACACTCACATTTCATTCTGGGTAATTCGACTTCTCGGTGCTTAATCCACATCTTCAGTCCAGATTAGTTTCAAGCTTAAATAGAAAATCATGTGATGAGCTCCAGTTATGAAGGAAAGCTGTTGTGTGGGTGAATTGTTTCAAAGGACTCCAAAGGTTTGTGGTGTGTTATTTGTAATGTTGAAATATGAAGCTGGTGAAAATTAAAATTAATTTTCAACTTGATTCATTGTCAGTATTTAGCTCTGTTTCTGGTACCAATCACAAACTGTGAGTAGGATGGATGAGGCTAATGTGACGCCACATGTTAGAAGCCAGGAGTTTGAAAGTCGCCGTGTTGGTTGTTTGGACCATATTTGGATATGACGGGAGAAGTGAGGCTGACCCTTGAACCTGAGGACACTGGTCAATGTGTATGAGACTGGAGTTTATGGAAGCCTAATATCTAAATTAGAAACTAGAAAAGCACTCTGAGAGCGCAGACCTCCGCCAAGCACTGTTAAGGCCAATTGATACTTTCCGCGTCTGCATGTCCGCATTGGTGCACGAGGGTCCGCATCACGTAAATGTTATGGAACACGTCAGGAAGCACTTGAGCGGACAGGCGCGGAGGCGTCCGCGTACAGCTCCAAAAATGTGAGCGCGTTGCCTGGGCGCGGAGCAACTGCGCATGTCTCAAAATCAATACAAACAACTGCACTGCGCTTGCGCTAGCATATCAAGATGGACGCCTTCGAGGAGAGACTTTGCGAGGACAATCCTTAAAAAAATTCCTGGATCCAGAAGGTGATGCGGATCACCCCCAAATGAAATCAGTTCTTCCTTTTCCCACTTCCAACATATCCTGAAAATTTCATCAAATTCCGTCCATAAGTTTTTGAGTTATCTTGAACACGGACAAACAGACATCAACAACATAACCTCCTTGGCGGAGGTAAAAAAAAGATTTTGAGATGGACCGAATCACTGAGAGGAAGAGCTGACTTTACCTAATGACATCAGAATGACTTGTGGGAAAAATATATCGACTGATTATTTCATGATTGAAAATTTGGATTTTTGAAGTGTATTGGAGCAAGCATCTAGTGGCCGTCGGGGATATTACACTTTTTTGATATCATAAACAGTTACCCACGGTTGAGTGATTTTTTTTATTAAACAATTAATTGAAATATGATGAAAAATCCACAGCACCTTCCCATGGTCACTCCTCCTTTTGATCACGCAACAATCTCACATTTCAGAAGCTGAAACCTGAGAATAATTTGTCAAACGGACAATAATCGATCATTGAAACTGTTTCTGATTAATCAGTGGTTTCAGCTCCAGCTCCCCTTCAAGTAAGAATCTCGAGAAAAGAATATTTTACACCATGTCAAGAGTTTATTTGACAGTATTTCAGAATATCTTTCAGTAAACAAGTTTTTTGTTTTTTAGCAAAATGTAATATATCAGTACTGTCGCATTTCATAAAAATAGTTGTTCACGTCTTTGAAACTACAGTATCAATGATACAGTAAACCATATTTGTAGGAATACAGCTGTACAAGGTGAATAGTACACAATTAACACTACACAGTTATACTTGATCTCAATGGGGATTGATGAACGTGCCGACCTTCACAGGTTCCAATAAGCAGTTTTCTGTATACAAAATCAGTCACAGCAGGCAGGGGGACGGCCTGGATGGAGACAGAGGGCTGGATGATATAATCTTTCAGCTTTTTCTCAACTTTGACATTTGTACATACAGTAAACACATTTCTACAGCTGAGCGGCACGTCGTCATGCTCCTCGCTAAAACATGTAAACCTGCTCAGAAACACCCACACCACGGTTTTCACTGCGGTTCACGATCAGTCCTGGTGATGCTCGATGCACAATTTTCTTCCCAGTGTCCCAGTCTGCTGGTGCATTGCTCTGCAGAGAAGCAGGTAACCAGCACTTTGTAGGTACAGCTTGGATGTGCCTTCATGCTGTCACATTGTCACAATGCATCGTGATATATATATTTTTTAAACTCCTCTGGTCCTCCAGTACTCAAAAAGCTCTGGTGATTAATTATTAATTAAGAGCAAACATCTTGCTGAGAGAAAAGGATGATATCGAAATGGAGAAACGGAGGAGGAGGAGAGTGTCTCAGTTTAATAGCAGCATGCCTCGACCTCTGCCAGAGACAAGATTTTGTGAATGTTTCTATGCATCTTGTTTTAGGGATCATCTAAAATCTCAGATACTGCCCACTGAACGTCTTCTTTTACAAAATAGACAAATAAAGCTGAAGTACAGAAACCATGGTCCACTTTGATACAACCCTGTCTGGATAAACAGCTCTACACTCCTGATGACTCTGAGAAGAGGTTGTGATGCTACAGGCTACATTTTTATCCCCTTTAAAACACCAGGGGACCAGGGCAATCGTCCACATTGATAAGCTGTACAGCTGAGAATGCATCAGGATTTATAACTGCTTGGCGTTAACGTCCCAGGAGAAGCGGGCTCTTCAAATCAGCACTTTGCTGACGTGAGAGCACGGTCGCTAAAATCTGTTTTGCATTCAGTTTCCCAAAACAAACCCCGACAGCAACAGCTCTGCATTAGTTCGAGTAAGGCACTCCGCCCCACCTCATAACCATCGGCCTCCTCCTCTTCCCCGCACCGATGCCCCTCTCCCACAGTGATGTGGTACACTTAGCACAGTAAAAGGCATAGAAATGGGAAATAGAGACGGGACAATTTTTTTTTTCCTGTTGAGCATAAAATGAATACAACACAGCTTATAATTCGGCACAATGACTGCATGGTTGACTTGTGATCAAGTTGTGTACATAACTCAGAAGAGTATCATGAGTTCATACTAAGCCAACTGTTTTCAGTCACTCAAAAGTTCAAATTGATGAAACAAAAAAAACAAAAAAAGAAGTTTGTCTCACATGAATACCAACTGGTCTGCTCCCCGGAGGACACGCTCTCTATATTCTACCTCTAAAAGACGTGAGTCGATGTCTAATGACATGGTGCTTTGTATCCATGCACACGACCACCGCCTCCCTCAGTGGTCTGGGTTTGGTGACTTGCACAGTCTTTGATATGTAGTTATAGACGAGGCCATGGAAATAGTGATCCTAAATTACTGTCCTGGGTTTTTTCTCTCTCTCTTTTTTTTCAATATTTTTAACTTTTTTTTTTTTTTTTTTTTTACAATGTATCTAACTACAACACTGCCTCAAAAACGCCTATTGGCTTGTTTTTGAGTTTACCAAATGTACATATTTTTCACATCTTTACATTTACAGTATACGATATATTGGTAGGCATGTGAGATCTAACATACGTCGGGTTAACCAGGCTGTCATCTGGGTCAGTGCCGTGTCTTCCAGGAGTTTCAGTGTCACTGCCTCCATCTGACAGATTTGTAGTCTCATTCTTCTTACTGCACAGAGAAAATGGAGCAAAAGTAAATCTCTTGGACGTACATATGTCTCTCTTCGTATGTTCCAGTGCGAGGCCACGTTGCACCGTGTGCCAGATACGGTCGAGCGGTTAAAGGTACACGTTGACACACACGCGCACACACAGCTCCACGCAGAACCAGACTTCGTTGCTCCATCTGTGATCAGAACGTCAGTGGACGCATCTGAGGGTCTCCATCTGGTTTATACTGTATGTTACAATATCTGCGAAAGTTTCTTGGTTCTTTAAGGTGGTGGGTGTAATAATTATCTTGTAAGAACAAATCAAACATAAAATATGACTTAAGTAGTGGATGGAGAAGAAAGTGGGACAGAAACAAAGGGCCGGGAGGTTTACTGGATTTGTCAGATGTCCAACGGTGAACTGAATGAGGAGCCATACAGTGTGATCCGGTCCAAACCAGCAAGATCCATTCTACCTGCTTACTGTGGAGGTCCAGGACCTCAGGGTGCCAGGCAGTTTGTCAGACCCAGGGACGTTCCAGGGCCCTGGGGAGGCAGCTGCGCTCCTAGCTGCAGGATCCTCCATTGTTTTGGAGGAGCAGCAGAGCCCACTGTGGCCACTGGCCCTCTCATCTTCTCTGGGGAACAGGCCTCTGGACACCAGCCTCTCCTGGAGGCTGACATGTCCGTCTCCACTGCCCAGAGAGGCTCCATTCAAATTCACACTCACATATGGGTCCCAGGGCCAGACAGTGCTCACTGCCTGTGTATGCAGAGCTTTCCTCTCACAGCAGGGGGAGCAAGTCTCCCTCTGCCTCTCTCTTCTTTCAATGGACCTTCCTACAACAGCTTTTGGAGGCAAAACCCGAGGCTGTCTGTCGCTTGGTCCACAGTCCACCTCTCCTGACCCCTGAGGGGTTCCCGGCCCCCTGATGATACTTTTCTGCTCGGTGGACCTGCCACCTGTAGCCCCTCTAATGGAGCTGTGGTCTGTCAGGTGTGGAGCTTTGTCTGCCATGCACACTGTGGCCTCTAGAGGGAGCTGATGAGGGGAGTCTGGGGCTGAGACTGGATGGGATGAAAGCAATGGATTCAGGTGAGGTTCCAGGGTCACTTCCTGCAGGGCAGAGTGGGCTGTAGAAAGGGAATCCCAGGGGCCGGCACAGTCTGTCAGGGAGGAACAAACATAGTCAGGTGGACTGAGGCAGAGGAGGTGGACAACCAGGCATGCACATGCAAACAAGAAGAAGAAGAAGAAGAAGAAGAAGAAGAAGAAGAAGAAGAAGAAGAAGAAGAAGAAGAAGAAGAAGAATATGAAGGAGAAGTAGAGACAAATATCATATCCACATATTTTGCATGCAAATGTGTCTGAGCAACACAACAAACGTGCGTGCCAGGTTTCATTCAGAGCTTTAGAACAATTAACATATTTGTAGTTTTGTGACAGACTGATCCTGAGCATCAGTCCACTTCACAGCTCTCCTCAGGATGATCCAATTTCATCTGGAGGGTCACTTCAACGATTATTACTCTCTTACTACAACACCTAACACAAGCACCTGCACATATTCATAGATAGGCACATGGCTACTGTCTTCCCATGCATGAAGTGATAATCACACACACACACACACAGATTAATCAGTATGGAGAGTGAGAGAGAGAGACATGCAGTTTTTCACAAACCGTGTCTTTAGAGTGGCCCATTAGGAAGAAATAGGGGGAGCTTAGTGTGTCACCTTTCATGCACATGGAGAGGTTGGAAGGTACCATTCCTGAGGGAAGGCAAGTAAAAGCCTATACCAATCATTAGACTTAAAGCAGAGGGGTTGCAACACATGAAGGCTACAGAGTAGGTTGTTACAGTCTTCTATTTAATGTTTGATCAAAGTCATTTTTTACATAAACATGAAAGACTGGAGCGAGAAGTAAAATGCAAAGCGATAATGCATGTTAATGTGTTCTTTGCAGGAAAAAGTTGTTCTGGTTATGAAACAGTAATGATTAAGTCAATATGAAACTGAGAGAGATCAGGTCAGAGACAGAGTGGGACATTTAGAGACTCTAGTTTGTGCTCGTGAAAACCCACCATATTCTGGCACCTGCCCTGTGCCTCTCTTTAGCAGCAGCCTGACCCGCCTGCCTCCCGCCTTGATGAGTTCAATGGCGCGGGCGTGAGTCATGTCCCGAGTGCTGTCCCCGTTAATCTCTATGATCTGATCCCCCACCTGCAGGAGACACACACAGGACAGGGTCGATTTCTGTCAGACTATGTTTGTCCATGGAAGGTTAACTTTTCTACACAACCAGTCATCTGCTCGTGAGTAGCTCCGCTGAGCAGCTGGGGAATAAGTGCCATTAAGTGCCTTGTTCAAGTACATTTCAACAGGAGTTGTAAAAGGTGAGCAGAGGGTTAGCCAGTCACTGAGTTCACATACATTCAAACTCAGACAGAAGGGAAAAATCAATGTTCAGATACATTTTACACCATATTCTATCAGCAACTATTATTTCTACTGGCGAGAGTTTTTCACTTTGTCCTCTTTCCATCATCTCACCCTCATCCTTCCATTTCGTATGGCAGGACCATCCTCTGCAAGGCGCAAAACAAAGAGGTCCATCTTGTACTCTCTGCCCCCACGGATACTGAAGCCAAAACCCTTAGCGCTTTTCTCCAGCTCCACTGTGAAATAATCGTAGTCCTGCAGAGCAAAAATGCAAAGATACTGTGAAAAATACCAACAGCAAACACAGTATCTGAGTACTGTGACAAAAACCATGATTATGATGACGTTAATTACAATTTGTTACAAACCTGCATACAAATGAAGGATGTACGGTCAACATAAGCAGACAGTTCTTGGTCTAGCTCTACCTGTGGTCTGAAGTCAGCAGGGAGCCCCAAAGGGAACTGTGCAGCAGCAGGGTGCTGTCTAAAGTCCAGCAGACCAGGTGGGTGTCTGTAGTCCAGCGTCGGGGGCTGGCGATAATCAGTCACCGGGGGGTGACGATAGTCTACCGGAGGTTGCCGGTAGTCGGTGAAAGGAGGATGGCGGAAATCTGGTTTTACATCTTGTCTTGCTTTTACCTCTGACCTGTGGAGAGTCAACAAAATCAAAGGTTTTTATTGACGGAGGAGGCAGTGTCGTGAAAGGTGTAGATTTATCACTAAAGTAACAATGGTGCTTAGCTTGCCATGTGAGGGAGGAGAGCACTGTGAGAATGACTGTGTGTGTGCGGATGAAGAGGCTCATCACAAAAAGGATGAAAATATCAGCCTCTGTGTTAAAACATTCATTGAGTTCCCACTTGTAAAATGGGCATAAATCCACAGCTCTGGGAGTGCTGCTCTCAGTGACTTGATCTGAGACTCACATGCACACATGCCCGTCCATGCACGCACTCACACTTCCAGAGTTTTGACACAGAACAGGGTCTGATTGCTGGGTTCCTGCATTATAGAGGAGATACCTTAAGGTGAATTATTCACTGACACTGTAGGAGCTAAGTGGTGTTATGTAAGAGAGTAGAAACCACCCTGAGACTGAGAGTCTGGCTGGGACAAAAGTTGTCTGCAGTCCCAGGGTTTCTCCTGAACTTACTGGCATGCAAAGGAGAGGATGGCACAAGCTTGATATCAGTCACCTGTGAAAATCCCTGTTCCCTCTTGTTTGTGTAGTCACCAGAACACACCAAATACTTTTGCTGAGCCCAAACAAGAACATCTCTCTTACCTGCCGTCATGGAGGTAGAGCTGTGGAGGGGGGCCGGAGGGCTGGGTGACGGGGCTCTGCTGGGTTCCAGCTGGTGCAGGCTGGGAGGCTGCTGGTGCAGGTGGGCCACTCACTGTTTGGTTTGTCTGAGCTGGTGTCTGCCCTGGTTGGACAGGTGCCTGACCTGGCTGAGTGGCCGTTTGGCCTGGCTGAAGAGCCATTTGGCCAGACTGGGTGCCTCCTTGGCTTGGCTGGGCTACAGGACTGGGCTGGGTCTGTGGGCTGTGTTTCTGGGTCAAAGGACTCTGCTTCTCTGAGCTGGGTCCAGAATGGGAACCTGTGATGGACAGAGAGTGAGGCAAGATTTAAAATTCAGTTTTAAAGAAAAGGAGTTGCCACAAATAAAACATGCTCAGGATGAGTAAAACTAAATCATCTGCTGTAAAGGGAAATTATAACCTTGAAGTTCCAGTGTCACTAAAAGCAAAGCAGTTTGGGAACAACCACTGACTGTTTACACAATAGACAAAGTTAACATGATGTCACCCAGTGTTTTTGGACTCCCATTTTTTCACCAGGACTTTGACATTTGAACGTGGCCATGGTGGTTGTTTGGAGCCAGAAGTGGCCATATTTGGATATAAAGGGAGGAGTGAAGAGTCGGGATTGTCCCTTGAACCTGATGACACTGCCGAAT
>OOFC01003688.1:0-10202 GCA_900323345.1 Pseudochromis fuscus | reverse complement strand
TAATGATCCTGATCATTTGAATCAGGTGTGTTGGAAGAGGGACACATCTAAAGCATGCAGGATAGCGGCCCTCGAGGACCAGGATTGCCCACCCCTGCCATAGACTGTCTGTAGAAATGGACGAAGCAACTGAGCCTCATAGATGAAATGCAAAAAAGTACAATACTCCCGATGGCCACTAGATGCTGCCTCAGTTCAAAAATGGGTATTTGCAGTCGTTTTGACTTGTTAGCTAGAAGTCGACTCTTCTTCTCAGTAATCTAGAATTTTTTTTTACTCCCGTATTTTCCAGACTATTGAGCCCACCTGTCTATAAGCTGCTATTGAATATTATTGAAACAGTTTCATGTGGTCCACTCTGACCGGGTCTGATGTGACGGGGCTAAATGTATCGGCGTCATGGAGCTTGCTAGCTTGTAAAAAGCCAACGAGCTTCGTGCCACCGATACATGTGCCATACGGTGTTTTCCGTTACGTATTCCATTACAGTTACTATTTTTAAACGTGGTATTTAGAATACCGTTACTTTCATGATACCATTGGAATACTCATGGTTTTCACTGGTTTCACTGGTTTTTCATGCTCCAGAAAGATAAATAAATTACCGTATTTTCCAGACTATAAGCCGCTACTTTTTTCCGATGCTTTGAACCCTGTGGCTTAAACACCGGTGTTTCTCATGTATCGGCGACACGAAGCTCGTTGGCTTTTTACAAGCTAGCAAGCTCCGTACCGCCGACACATTTAGCCTCGTCACATCAGACCCGGTCAGAGTGGACCACATGAAACTATTTGAATACATTCAATAGCGGCTTATAGACAGGTGCACTCAATAGTCCGGAAAATACGGTAACTTAAATGTAGTTTTTAACAGGAAGTATTTAGAATACAGTACCAAGGTTAGCTAATGTAACGGAATACATTACAATATACATTTTAAAGCCAGTATTCTGTGACTAAATACATTTAAAAAGTATTCTCCCCAACACTACAGGCAACAACACAAGAAACCATTACTGAACTAACCCCGAAGGTGATACAAATACAAAACCATTCATCTCTAGATGATAAAACGATTGACTAGCCAGAGTTTAAAGTTGCTACATCCTGTTGGTAACAATGAGAAACTCCTGTAGAAAGCTCCCAGCCGCCACGCAGAGGCTGAGGAAACCGAAAGGAGATAAAATAGTGAACTCACAGTTGAATTTTTCCCATCTCTCAGCGGGTCGGAGTTAGCTCTGTGATTTTCATGTTCAATCTGTGAAGGATTACATGCCTCTCCGAGACAGCTACAACCTTTACACTTGTGAAGCCCTTTCAGAGCCCCGTAGATAAACTGGAATACACTGTCATTAAACCACAAGAAGGAAAGCTTGACATTTCAGGGTAGCCAGGATTTCGCCTGTCGACAGCGCTGTGGAAGATATCTGCAGCTCTGGTCTCCACAGTGCCGCAGCAGCCAGCATGACTGTGAGCTCTGCTGGCACTTCAACAAAAACATCCTCCTTTTGGATGCAGCTGTGGACTTGATTTCACATTTCGCTGGAAGAAACTGACTTGTTTCAACGACCATGTTTCAAATACAACCCTGCTAATGAGTGTTTTTAACAACAAACTATAATTGGTATATAAAAAAGTGAATTATCGACAGTTCAGTTTTATTCATGCATGTTTAATTTTGTCAGTTTTTGGATTGTAGATGAATTATTTCATAAATGAGTTTTCCTCCAAGAACTGGTCATTTGTTGACGCTCCCTGTGAGGACGCCACAGCAGCCAGATGATCATATCGCCCACAAACACAGCCTGTACTGCAAACTGTTGTGTTGTGTGATTATTAGCTGTGAGAGGGAGCATGTGGTTCTCATTCACCACTGTGTACTGTACTGTGCTGAATGGATGAGGAATTACTATCATGTTGGACACACTGAAAGAAAGTACAAGTACCCCAAATTGTGCCTAAGTACTGTACTTGAGTATATGTAATTTGCACCACTGCCAGCTGTATGATTATCAATCAGTAATGTGGGAAAATACACAGATTTACTCCCTTGTTAAGAATTAGATGAGTATATTTATATATTTATAACAAAGAACCTGGTGGTGTAGAAGACACGTTAAGCTCATTGGTTATTGTTCTGTATTTCATCAATTAAAAGCAGTGGTGGACAGTAACAGAGTACATTTACTTGAGTACTGTACTTAATTACATTTTTTGAGTATCTGTACTTTACTTGAGTATTTGTTTTTTGGAAACTTTTACTTTCACTCCACGACATTTCAAAGGCAAATATTGTACTTTGGACTCCACTACATTCCCAGGAAGTGTGTGGTTACTTACTTTATACACTTTTTTTTTAAACACTAAACAGCATGTTAGCCTCTCGACGGGAAATTTGAAAACAAAAAAGCAAAACCGAACAGTTAACCAACAAAGTATTATGTACACTCTGCAGGAAGGAGTTTTCTTTTCACCGAAGCCCTTTCAGATTAAAATACCACATTAACAGGAAGCAGACGTTAGTCGGGGATTGACTCGGGCACTGAGAACAATACAGCAATGTACTGATATTAGAAAATGTACTTTTACTTTGTAATTTTGAACATTTAAGTATTTTTAAATGCATGTACTTTTGAATATTTAAGTATTTTTAAAGGTAACTACTTTAGTACTTTAACTTGAGTAACATTTTGACCAATAACTTTTATTTGTAGTTGAGTAAGATTTGACCATGAGTATCAGTACTTTGACTCAAGTACTGGAGTTGAGTACTTTGTCCTGGGTACCTTAGGGCAGTAAGGGTCCCAGGTACTACTGGAGGAAATATGGTATTATATCTTAATTCTATATGAAGAAATACAACATTTTTAAGCAGGTGTAGTAATATTGTTGTGAATGGTGAAAAAAAGGACCCAAATGCAAACTAATGAGAAAGAAACTAAGTTTTAATTCAAAATATTACAAAACAAACGTCGCGTGTTGAAGCCAATAACGTAATAACAGCCGATAACATAATAAATTTGCCCTTTTTAAAATGTAATAGGTCAATAACATAATAAAAGTCCTGAACCAATAACATAGTAATTTTTGGCCAGTACCGGAATTACGTTATTGGCCAAAAATTATTATGTTATAGGTAATATATCGCTTATTACGTTCTCAGGTCTCATATGTATTGGGAGGTGTCTTTGGGTACATAGGTCAGACCAGCCTCCTCACGTCTTCCTTCATATCCAAATATAGTCACTTCCGGCTCCAAAAAACCAACATGGCGACATCCCTCCTGGCTCCAAACTCCAAACTCCTGGCTTTAAAATGTCCGCAAACCAACAGCTGACGTCATGTTAGCTTCAACCATCCTTTAATAAGTCTAAGATGTAAACACACTAAATACAGGACTTATACTAGCTGCTGCGTTGTTGGTTTTGGCTTTCAGGAGCAAGCATGCAACATGATTTGTTTAATTGGTCTTTAAAAGATAAATTCCTCAGTAATTACGACAGTCTCCAACACTGCTTATTTCTACAGTTACGTGATTATCTCAGTTATTACAGTTTCTCGTGATTTCTAATCAAACAAAATCACAAACTGGATTGAAACAAAATTGTCAAATGAGGTAAATGAGTCATCGCTGTGGCACCTACAGATCAAACACTGCACAAGAGGCCAACAGCATTAAAGCTACTGTCACATAGTAACACCTCAGTTCATACTGATGAAGCCTCTTGATATTTCATGACTGGTGACTCACAAAGATGGTGTCACTATCTTCCATTAAACTTAATTCATTTGTACATGAAGTTCCCAATGGGTACGACTTTTAAAACCACGTGCAGTAACACACCCAGGACTGTCACTGGTGGCAGGCAGATAGGCAGCGAGACAGCGGAGGGCATCTGAACTCTATTAACTCTCCGCCATCTCGACTCTCCGTCTGTAGGCGGAGAAGCAGCGAGGAGAGAGACAGAGCAGCTGAGAGCTAAAGTGTGCTGACAAACTGGAAAAAATGAACTGCTACAAAGCTTTCCAGTATGCAGGCGCTGACGGCGAGGGGAATAATCAACAGTATCTGTAATGCAGTGGCACGTTTTCCACCGTCGTGTTAACCAGTGGATGAAATGGAAAAGAAACCTTCCAGCTTAAAGTTGAGAAGTTACCAATGAAGGCTGTGATCAGCTGACTGCTGCTTTAACGTGTTGAGATGGTTATGACTGCCAGCTCCATTCCCCTGCCACTGAGCAGCTCTGCTCATCACACACATGCGAAAGTCATAGTTATCACATCAACACCTTATTGAAATTATTAGTCAGAAAAAGATGCTGGTAGTTTTGTATAGATATTTGCACCACTTCAGTATAATCTTAGTTATAAGGATCCGTCTTGTATATTGACGTAACCTGTTTCTATCGTAGGACCCTATGTCAAAAAACCTACAAAGTATGATTTCTGCCGCAGAGTCCATGGTTCTCCCACAGGCAATGATGGTATACCACCTCTGGGTAAGGGCAAAGAACCTACCGAAGTGGAAAAGTTCAAATATCTCGGGGTCTTATTCACGAGTGGAGGAAGAAAGCATCATAAGACCAACAGCTGTCTGGGAGCTGGACTGGTCTGCAGTGGTAAAGGAGGAGCTTTGAACATATGACCAATGGGACTTGTCCAGATACAAACATTAGGCTTCAAAAAGAGGAAGATGTAGGAGCATGGTTAGTTTGAATGGCCACTGTAACGGTCTGTAGTGGTGAAAGGGGAGCTGAGCCTTGAGGCAAGTGTCCTGTTTACCAGTTGATCTACATCAGGGCTCTGCAACCCTGGTCCTAGACTCTCTAGGTCCTAGACTCTCTAGGACCAGGGTTGCAGACCCCTGATCTACATCCATACCCTCCTGGTCATTAGCTTTGGGTAATGACCGAATAAATAAGGTCACAAGTACAAGTGGCTGTAATAGGTTTGATAGGGAGGTCAGGCATTCAGGAGGAGCTCACAGTAGACCTGCTGCTCCTCCACATTGAGAGGAGCCAGTTGTGGTGGTTCAGGTTCATCGGATCAGGATGCCCCTGGTTGCATCCTGCTGGAGGTTTACAAGGCCCAGCCAACTGGGCAGGGACCCAGAGGTCAGCCTTGAAACCAGTGGAGGTATTGGCCTGGGAGTGGCTTGGGATCCCCTGGGTGGACCTGGAGGAAGTTGCAGGCAACGGGGATGTCTGCGATTCTCTGCTCACCTTATTAGCACAACAACCCTGATGGACAAAGTATGGATGCAACCACAGCAATAAACCCTTGTCCACAAGCGTTTTGAACCCTAGAATCTGGCGTTGGCTCAGCAGGTAAGTATTTCGTTTGGGAGCTGGAGGATTGCCGATTCAGATCGTCGCCCAGAAAAAGCACAGAGCATGGACTGGTGGCTGGAGAGGTGCCAATCCACCTCTCAGGCACTGCTGAGGTACCCTTTAGCAAGGTAGCTACCCCCAACTGCTGTTTGTGTTACAGGGGTCCCTTTGTATGTGTGTGGGATTGTTTTTGCCCCATGTTCAAGAGTGTAAAGGTAATTTCATTGTGTGCCAGTTCAAAACTGTGTATAATACAATAAAAGATTCTGCTTCATTTGGTCATCTGTAGAAAATTATCCGACAACCGTTTTTTCTATAGGCCTACCCGAGGCAGTTTTGTAGAATACAGCATTGTGGGGTTTAAATTCATTGTATTATAAAACAGCAGCTGCATAGGAAAGGAAAGAGATATCATTAAAATGCCTCTATCTGCCTCAGAGGAAGTATGTACAGTGCAGCGATGCAAGCAGAATAGGACCCAGCACAGGACCATGGGGAACACCACAAGACAGAGAGAAGTTTCATCTCACGAAGCTTAGACTTGCATTGTAACAACCTTGAGGCGCTTTTCACACACAGATGTGAACTAGTAATCTATTTGGTCTCGTCGATTTCTCTGAAGCTGCTTAATCACCTTCACTCTGTCTCTTTCCATTTGATTCTCTGCTGAGTGATTGTCTGGAATCCACCCCCACATGTTTTCATGCCTGCAGGGCTGTCATGCAGCCTCAAATGGTCAAATGATTCACGGGAGTGTAGCTTTTGGCATTTCAGCATTGTGTTCATTTTCAGCCTGAGGTTCCCACTTGCTCATACTCCGGATTTAAAGGAATACTTCAAACATTTTGGGACAACACTGAACACCTTTCTGTGGCAGTGTCAGGATGTGGTTAGCGTTGCTCTGCATAAAGGCTGGAGGTCGAGGCAAACTGCTCTGTTTGGTGGAAAGAAATCTACAGCAACAACACCTCTGAGTTTTATGGGCAGAGGCTGAGCACAGTCACTATAAATAAAAAAAAAGACTTCCACCCTAAAAATGCTGGATTGTTTTTTCCCAGAACTAGGTAAAATTTTGGATGAACTACATGCTGGGTTAATATAACCTTGTAAGATGGACTATTTTTATGCTACATTGGGTAAAAACAATAAAATGTTATTTTAAAAAACAAAATTTTGGGTATAATGTAAGGAAATAACAACAAAATGCTGGGTAAAATGACAAAATGTTGGATAAAAACCATAAAATCTTGGGTAAAATGATAAATTGTTGGATAGAAATGACAAAACGTTGGGCCAGGGCTGTAGTCAAGTCCACCTTTATCGAGTCCAAGACAAGTCCAAGTCCAGGCTTGTCGAGTCCAAGTCAAGTCTGAGTCCACAAGGTCCGAGTCCAAGTCTGAATCCAAGAGATCAAGAGTAAACCCATCACAGAAAAAAAGAAGTTTTCAACACCACTTGTAATTTTTGTGATGCTAGAGAGTCTGTTTTCAATTGCACTGTAATTTGTATTGATCTAAAAGATTGTGCAATGTAAAAACACTGTAGGATTGAATTAGAGCAATGTCATTATTATACTCAAGACTCAGACAGCAGCTAATCAACAACAAACAAGTACAGTTTACTGAAACCTACAGAGAACTGGTAAAATGAAGCGTGTCAATAGATCATCAATGTTTTGAAAATCTGAACCGTTTGTTTCAGGTTCGTTTAAGGGAAGAACGTTAATTTCCAGGAATAAAAATAAGGTTGGACTCAGTCGAGACCATTAAAATATTTTGCAAGCCCAATGGGCGAGTCCAAGACAAGTCTGAGTCAAATACCAACGAGTCCGAGACGACAAAATAACGTCTCAACTCCGGACTCGAGTCCAAGTCCGGACTCGAGTACTACAGCCCTACATTGGGCTACAACAGCCCATCTTACTGGGTTAAATTAACCCCACATGTAGTTAGCCCAGTTTTTAACCACTTCTGGGCTCAAAACAATGCAGCATTTTTAGCATCTGTTGGTTTCATCTTTACACAATCAAGTTTTGGTAGAAGATTTTAAACAATGTCTTAATCTGTGATTTTTAATCTTCTTTAAGTTAAGCTAGGCTAACAAGCTAACTAGCTTTAGCCCTGTACTACAAACAAAAAAATGATGGTGTTAATCCTCTCACTCTGTTAAACTGTTGCTTCATGTGTTTGAACTTCAGACTGAGCCGGACAGTTTCCTGTGGTCCCAGTTTTTTATGCTAAGCTAGGATAGCCACTTCCTGCCTCCATCACAGTGATCTCAACCTTCTCCTCTTCACTCTTGGAAAGGGAGGCAGTAATCCTATTTTCCAAATTGTTGAACAATGCAGTGTAATCTTTCTTTCGGTGTACTTCACTCTGCTCGCTGAGGTCTTTGTGCAGAGAGCTGCGAGGCTCTGAGGGGGGTGGGGGAGGTGAGGGATGTGGGTGGGGTCTCGCTCGCTCTCAGTCATCATCTGGCCCGGTTCAGCTTGGCTGCTCGGCCTGATTGTCTATAATTGTTTGGCTGCTGCAGCTATCGGCCCGGGAGACGAGGGCGGGAGTCGCTCTTCGGGTTTTGCTGCTCGGCCTTTTGTTTTCTGGCTGGTTGCTGGAGAACTTTTGTTTTCTAGAATGAACTTGGCGAGATGTTAAAGGTAAACGACACACGCATGCACCGGCACGTACATCTGCATTTGCATGTTGACGCACAAGTCCGTTTTTTTTTTTTTGAAGCGAACAAGCTCCCCTGCGAGGTGGGGGGTCTGGTACACTCCAGCTTTTCACCAGAAAGAAATAAAAAACTGCTGCAGTGTGAATATGTGCTGAAGTTGTCAATGTGAATATTCAGAGCCACTGTCTGCATGTATGTTGCTCCTGATTTATAAATAGAGCAGATCATTACAGAAAACTGTTGTGAACATGTCTTGTGTTTTCTGCCCCCGGATTGTCTTGCTCTTACAAAATAATGAAAAACTCTTATTACTGCTCTGCACATATTTTTGTGCAGCAGCTACACTGTGTCTGCTGATTTATGTCAAACAAAACCATGTTTCTTTTCCCGCCACAACCTCCTCCCTTGAGGCTGGAGTAAATCCTGCCTGCAGTATTTCTGAGGCAGGGGATTCCTGCATGGACCTGACCACTGCAAACTGTGCAACCATCAAACTTACTGCAACATATCAACATCTTTATTGCATGAAATACAAAACACACTCTAATTAATATCCACTATTATTACACAAGTGAGTGTTTTTCATCTCTGATTTCTATAAACTTGAACTTTGTTGGGGTTAATCCTTTTTCAGGTGACGTGTAAAAATCTTAGGCCACCAAGAGATTTGTTGTTGTTGCAATGTCATAAGGGTCATATCCATTTTTCTCAGTTTCTTTATTAGAATACAAGCAGAAAATATGTATACAGTATTCAAAACACATTTTTCTGACAATGGCAAAATGGCTTATACTTGCATAAATCTGTGTGTTAGTGGGACCTCCCTTTTTGCACAGTTTGGACTCTTTTCAGGAGCCAACCCTGAAGTTTTCTGAAGTTATCCTCTGAGATACTACACCAGGCTTCCCTCAGCATGTCCCAGAGTTCCCATACACTGTAAATAGTATTGGGCAAAACATCCAGGTCTCAAAAATGGGGCTAAAGCGAAAAAGTGCAATTCTCCTGATGGCCACTAGATGCTGGCTCCAAAATATCTGGCTCCAAGTGATTTCATTTTCAATCCTGAAATATTCAGTCAATACATTTTTCCCACAAGTCATTCTGAAGTCAACTCTTCTTCCCAGTGATCATGTGGTTCATCTGAAAATCATTTATCATGAAGGAGATATTCAGCTGAGAGGAAGAAGATTTAGGGGCGTGGTTAGCTTGATTGAAAGGCCTGGTTTTCAATATCCCTCTTCAGACTTAGGCCCTGTCCACACGGAGACAAAATGAATACATCTCCCCTGAAAACAGATATTTATATCTGCGTCCACATGAAAACGCTGTAGTCAATATGCCAGGCCTGTATGTGGCGCTGTAACGCTGCCACAGAAACACAACGAAACAAGGAAGTAGACACGGAGCATGTGCATTAAACTCATACGAGGTAAAACCAACACCCACAACAACACACACTTGTTGCTCACAGTAGTTGTGTAGTTTCAGAAGCTTTTGCTGTAAAAGTCAAAACAAGCCCAGTAGCTGCTGCAGCACTAACATGACGCTGTGTTCCTCCATTTTTACTGTTGTTGTCGGGGTTGCGGAGGTGAGTTAAGGGTCAGAGGCGGGGCTACAGACTTTCCCACTCTGGGACCCGGTTTTCAAAAAGTACCGGTTTCGGCAGCCAAATCTCCGTCTCCATGTGGACACAAGGCGTAAACGATAAAAAACTTTGCTGTTTACACTGAAACCCGTCTCCGTGTGGACGGGGCCTTAGCTACTTATTTCCATATCGGGTCACAGCTGGACAGTCGAGACACATCGAGTTCACGTCTGGTGTTTACGAGCATCTTCAAACCCTCCTACCGACCATTTGTGTTTGTGTGTCACTATGGCAACGTCGGGTCTGCACATTCATTACATATCAACAATTTCCCCGTACATGGGACCCCATGACCCAATACAGATGTAAGCAGCCAAGTCTGAACAGGGTCCATGAGACCAGTGCTGAGGTCGAATCTAATACAATTTGGACAGTGTCCTCGGGTTTAAGGGTGAGATGCACCTCCTCACTCCTCCCTTCATATCCAAATATGGTCACTTCTGGCTCCAAACAACCAACATGGCGACACTCAAATACCAAACTCTTAGCTTTGTCCATTCTATATACACTTTATATGCATTACTCTGGATGTAGCAGATTATGAGAATAAAGTAGCT